>JNCO01007535.1:0-12079 GCA_000785685.1 Uromyces viciae-fabae | reverse complement strand
ACCAAAACGACACCCCGCGCCGTCATTTCGACGGCGTAGGTGTCGTTTTAGTAAGTTTGGGGTGTCGTTTTAGCATGGCCCTAAATTGAATATTATTTCGTATTTTTTATTTTATTATTATTTTTATTTTTATTTGATTTGATTTAAAAAATTAACTGAAATGAAATATTCTTTTAGTTGTGCAATTTTTATAGATTTTGTTCTTTCTTGATTGGGGGGCCTGTTTGGAGGCCTGTTCCAATTCTCCACCTCCCTCTGAAGGTGCAAGTTTTATTGTAAGGCCCTTACCACTTTTCTTTCCTTGAATGGGTTCCATTGGTTCAATCTCTCCATCAATTACTTCCAGCTCAGGGTCCTGCCCATTACATTGAAGGATATTATAGCCTGCAGGAGGTATTGGTATAGGAATCTCACTTCTCCTGCCCCCTTGTCTTGCAAGAACACTGCCTTTTCAGCCAAGAGGATCTCCATTGACCTCATTTCCACAGGATCCAAGGCTACAAAATGAAGAAGCAGTCATCACCATAAGAAATTGGGGGACAACTGCCACCAGTTGACATGCGGATATCTCAGGGGCTACAATTGTCCTTATTTTGAATGAACCCATAATTATCTTCAATGAAAAGTCACTGTGCACAATGCACAGTGACTGTGCATTGAAGTCACATTGAAATGATCAACCAGTAAGGTTCAAGTAAGAATACAAGTAGTTTCAAAGTTACCACATGGCAACTGAAAGCAGGTGTCCCCTAATTTCTGCCGGTGTATTTTCACTGTTTTTTCTGGGTCTAGGTCAAAGGGTACTAACCACTGAATTGTACTTGCTCTGAAGCCACTCTCTAATTGGGACGGGGGCTTGTACCTCTAGAATAATTTCTAGATCCCCCTTCTCCCTCACTTGAGGCTGGCTCAGCACACGCTTTAGCTGCATCAGCCTTACTTGCCTTTCCAGGTCGACCGGGACCATATTTCTTCATGGTTCATTGACCAGGTTGGCTAGTGTTTGATTCAATATCAAAATCACAGCCTGACCTGGTTGGTGACATCAAAAAAAAATAAATTCTTGATAATTATTTATTTTGTTGTATTATTTTATGTGTTTTAAACTTTTGTTTTAGTACTATTTATTTATTTTTGATTATTAATTACTATTTTTATTTTTTATGATTATATGTTTATTTTTGATGTCAAAAAAAAAAATCTATACAATCAAAAAAAGAAAATTCTATGAGTTACCGAAGAATTTTTGAACAGTAAGAGCTGAATGCTCTGCTGACTGGGAATTTATAAATAGTTTTAATGATGATGAGATTTTTAATTTTATAGAAAAAGTATAACTGATTGGACTTTACTCCTAGAAGGGACTCAGGTCAAAGATTTATGTGAACCAATGATTTGATTACTTTGATTTGATCACTAAACTTATAGTGGAACAAAATCAGCCACACTTGTGGTTCACAAAATAATTATGCAAACATATGCAAAATGGAACACTAGAAAAATTAATCTTCAACTAGAAGATAACAAAAACTTTGAGGAACTACCTCATAACAGAACTTGAATGCAACTAGAAGTACTACTATAAGTTAACTAAACACTGCTTCAACTAGAAGCACTAACTTGATGAGAAACTATCGCAAAAAATAACAAGACTTAAAACATATAACTAATATGATTTAAGTCAACTTAAACTAATTTCAACTAGAAACTACTTCATATCTTTAAGAAACTTTCTTAAAGTTGACTTTATTATGATATAAAACTACTAACTTAACTTGAGGATATAAAACTATGACATGTTACAGTCACTATAAAAGACTGAAATTTCAAAAGTTACAAGTGGAAGAACTATCCAATTAGATTTCTTCTTGCCGTTTCAACAGCTGCCTCAGCTTCAATAGATTGCAAGGTCTGAAAAAGATCAGTTTTTGGTCTTGGAAGCTGTATTAGCGAGCTTGATAGACTTTTAGATGCTTTATTTGAAACAATAGGAGCATTCAACACTTCCAAAAATAAATTTAAACACTAGTTAAACCAGCAGGATTACATGATTTTTTATTTATGCTTTCCACAGAAGGTAACTTCTTTTTTTTTCTTTTTACTTTTCTAAAGAGGGCTGATCTCTTAAATTTCTAAAGCTAAAAGCAATGATAAATCGATTGGTGTATTGGAACAAGTTGGTTTTACTAAAAGAATCAATACTGGTCGGATTTTAGAACGTTACTGCTGAAGCAAAGAGAAGTACTTCTTCTTTTTACTCACGGTACTATATTTGGAATTTCTCTCTTTATTTTCTAAGAAGCCTCGGTGCCAATGATTTCAATATTGAGGCACTGGAAAAAAAATTTAGAGATGCAGTAAATTTGAAATAACTCAAATATGCAATTTTCCTCCTAGTACTCACCAAAGAAATTTAAAAATAGAAAATCAAAATTTAAAAATAGAAAATCTGAGTGCAGTATTGCTTGCAGGGGTCAAAAAATGATTTTCTATAGAAAATAAAAAATCCAACTTGGTAATTTCTTTCTTCTAGAAAAATTTCTGCCAAAAAAAAAAAATGTTTCTCCCAAAAAATTTGTGGTTTTATTATTTACTCTTATATTGGTTGATAAAAATAATCCCTTCTTTGTTCCATGATCTATTGAAGAATAAAAATAAAGCTTTAAGCAGCCTTGTCACCTTATTGCTAGTAATGCAATTTGCTGGTGATCCAACTTAGAAAAGAAGAAAAAATTCCTCAGTATAAAAATTATATATTTTTTTTTTTTTTCTAAAAATGTGTGAATACTCAAGAAAAGAAAAAATTGTTTTGTTTTAGTTTGTTTTCCTTTTTTATATATATAAAAAAAACTTGGTAGGTCAAGTTCAAAACCTGGTCAGGCCCCCAAATGTAAGGTTTGGATATGAAACTGAAGGGTAAAAACAGCCTTTCAGTACTATTCCTGTCCTTATATATTGATTTTTAGGTTTTACAATGACTCCACAGTCAAGGATTTACACCTAAGGCTGTTATTTATAAGAGTATCAATCTTAATAACACCTGTACCCCTAGCTAAGGGGTGTCTCTTATGTAGAAGGTTGTGATGGCAACCAACAAGAAACTTTAAGGAGTTCTTAAAAGATATCAGGTATCTTTATTTAAGAAAATTAAACTCTTAAAAGATTTAAGATAAGATGAAATTGATTCCTTCTAAATTATTCATCATACAATGAGCATAAAATGGTTGTAAATAATCTTCTGAATTGTCATTATAATTTTCATTACTTATTAAATTTTGAATTGAAGATGGAATAATTTGTTTTTAAGCAAGATTTATAGAGGATTTAAATTTTTTAATTGGTCAAAGATGAGGATGTAAATCCCGGAAGGTGCTTTCAGGATGAGGTGCTAAATTCTTATCTTTTCCATTCCTGAAAGCTAGTTGTGGATTTAATTCATAACATTTTTCTGGTGGACAGCCAGAATTTGGATAATGTTGTCCATTTTGACAACCAGGAGTAGGTCTTCTTGATAATGATTTTTGATTCACCACTGATAGCACTTGAATTGAATTACTTTGATGATTATTAGAAAAAAATTTGGATGGTTTATTTTTTCACTTAATGAAATATCTTTTAATTTTGCAAAGAGAATTTCAGGGGTTGCTAAAGTTTTATCATAGATTAAGAGACTGTTCATTAGATTGGGTTGTTTTTCAGTAACTCTAGTAATTAAGCAAGCACTTATTATTTTTGTTGGCATTTCAAAGCCAATTGTATTCAAATCTCTAAGGCACACTTCTATTTTTATATAATCCCCTGAATCATTTTCAAGACAAATGTTTAACCAAACTTTCCAAACTCAACATAAAGCTAATATGGTAAAGCCAGCTAATTCATTTGTTATTTCATTCCAAATTACAAAATTTGAAATCTGCCTGTGCTCAGTGTTGATTTCTGAGTGCTGAGATGTAAGATTTGAAAGTGAAAGAGTTGGGCTTTTGAAAGAGGAGCTGGATCTAATTTTATTTTAAAGAAAATTTATGCTCATACTTGATAAATTCTATTTCATCAAAAATGAGCACAATAATAAACAAGAGAATGTGTCACAAACCTGTGACATATTATGAAAACAAAATAATCTTCTCAAAACTACACATGAGAAGACAGCAATTTAAGTCACAACTACACATGACTTAATAATAAAAACTATGTGAAGAACCACAATCGACAACTACACACTGATTATGAGATAGGCTAAGTAAATCATTCCACAACTACACATGGAATGAAATAGAAAGATTGATAAAATTTAGATAAGAAGCAACTACAAACTTATTAATCTAAATTTATCCACTAAGGCAACTACACACCTAAGGAAGACTATATGAAATTTTAATAGAAGATTGAGATTTTTTTTATTTTTATTTTATTATAGAAGAATGAAGAAAATTAAAAATGATGTGAGTGGAGAAGAAAGACCAGAAAAAAAAACAATCAGGACAGGTATGGATTGAGCAGAATTATCTTCTAAATTAATTGATTTCAAAATTTCTTTAAGTGTTATGGAGTTTAATGATTTTTTTAAAAAATCAGTGTAATTATTTTTTGAAGATATTGTCTTAAATATAACTGTTGGATTACTAAAAGTGCTCTAATATAATGAAGTTTTATATCCATATGCTTTTTTATAAAGTTGTTTTGACTAGAATTACTCATGGCTAAATTTAGTGCTCCTTTATTATCTTCATGAATTATTGTAGCATCAGTTATTTCGAAAATTTCAAAATTGAATAAAATTTTGGCCTGAGCCCCGTTTAACATGCCCCAGGTGACTCCCGCGGGGTACGGTCTACCGGGCCAGGAGGGGCACATCCCGTTAACCCCCCGGGTGATTTTGCAGGGGGGAAGGCGGGGGGCAATATTAACTTATTTAAGAAAAATCAATAATATTGAATCCTGTGTGACAACTAGTCAAGACAGCAGGCATGCGGTTAGCTTATGGCGCCACACAGGATGGAATCCAATCTTGGTGAAGAGAGAGATTGGGCCAAACTGTGGCCTTTGTTTTAACTAGGCAGTAAGTGTCACAAAATCTGTGAAATCCAACTAAACATCCTCCTGTAACTTAACATCCAACATCCACCTCTTTCTTATATTGCTTTTACTTCCTTCTATATCTACCCATTTACTCCATAATATAGATGTTCTATGCTAAATAAGGTTGCAATTCCGTCATCTACTCTAACAAATAAGATCAATTTTCAAAAAATATGAAAAAGATAAAAAAATAAAAAAATAAAAAAAGATAAAAAAAACAAAAAAAAGTATAAATAAAAAATGTGGATTTTTGGATGTTGCACCGGTTGGCAATTTGGGAGTCTTAACAGGGTATGACCGTGAGTTCCGGGGTGGTTTTCAGGAGGGGGTCACGGGCGGCCAAAAACTCATCCCAAATGCCCTGGGGCTCACCCCTAGTAGGTGGGGATTCAAACCCTCTTTCTTCTCAAAACCTCACGCGAGTTTTGGGTGGAGAGGGAAATGGAATACCCGCTCAGAGAACTCTCTGGAATCTCTCTGTGAAAAACTCCATGTAGGCTGGGTGGGTGGTTCTGAAAATGGCAACCACTGTCTTGGTTGTACAGAGCTCAGCACAACTAAAGCGGGATGAGAGTCTGGGGAAAAACACAAGCGCAAAGCAAGCAGCTCAAAGGCTAGTCATGGCGACGCACATCCGAGTACCGGCAAAAGGCTCCACGCCGTGTGGCGTAGCCATCTACCATCATCCGCACGGTAACACCAAGAGGGTGGTCTGGATACAGCTTCCTTTCCGTCCACTCTCATGAGCCACAGCCGCATCTAGCTGGGAGATGGACCTCGCCCTCCTCCCGTCTGCGACTCCCGGAAAGCACCAATGTTTGACTGGTGCAACTGCATCCTACTACTAGCTGATCTGGGATTAAGTAAACCAGTTAAAAATTGGCTGAGTCTGAGATGACCTGATGAAATATACATCCAAGATACACCCTTTGGATGTGTGTTGAATCAGGTGAGTTGTCACCTCCGAGCCCAAAAACCCTAGAACAAAAAAAAATAATAAACAAATATAAAATAAAATATTTTGTTTTAAACATAGGTTTCAGTTTTTTCTTCTTTAGGTTCCCTTCATATCCGATAGACATCGGTCTATTTCCTTTTTCTTTTTATCATGATTGTTCCTTACCTCAAGAATCAAAAGTCTACAAAATCAGTTCTCTCTTGGATTTCTCCCCTCGTCGTTACTCTACAAGTTGATTGTTTTTCCTCCCTTCTATCAAAATAAAAATTTTCTGTTGTATTTTCTTTTTGTTCTCTTTTATCAATTTTATTATAAATACGGGTTGTATTTTTCTCTCTATTTTTCCTTTAAGAGATTTATTTTGTTTTCTTTCATTATCATCTCAAAAGTATCATTTTCTTATTTCCTAACAAAGTTAATCAAAAACCGTTTTTTACGTCTCACTCTGAAAACCACCTAGCAGTTCTGGGGCCGTTCTTTACATCAGTTCAGCCAATTTCAAATTGGTTAAATGCATCCAAGATTGGCAGTACAGCCAAATATGCTGGCAGTAGCTAGATTACATAATCCTCGCGCGCACGCAGACCGTGCAAGTGCCAGCGAGGCTTATGACCAAAGTTGAGCCGCTTGGTGGTGAGGGAATTCTCAATTCCCCCTGTTTTTGCCTATTTGAGGAATAGCAATCTCACCTCTCATCAAAAAGGAAAAGTGAATATACATAAAGATGGGCTTCCTTTTAAATTAGCTCTTTATTTCCTTAGACTGGTCTCCATCCCCCATCCAGGGGTCTTTTTTCCTGTGTGCAAAAAAAAACAACCCAGTTTTTCATTGGGTAAAAAATTATTAAATCAGGCGCATGAATACAGGAAAAGCCATAATCCCATTTGTCCAACCGTTTCTAATTAAAAACTAAAATGGTCCAGAAAGATCGACACAATGAGCTGTCCTTATAGAGAGAAATGTTTAGATTAATCTCCTTGGTTGTTGAGGTTTCTCCGTCTCAAAAAACCTCTCTGACAAAGATCTACAAACTACTGCACAATATGGCTTCAAGACAATCAAACCAAAAGAAGAAATCACGTCGTGTTCGGATCTATTGTATAACACTATCAAAAAGACTACTTGACATGGATGTAGAAAGCTTGAAGGAGCTGATCAAAAAAGATGCAGAATCTTCTTACAAGACTCAGGCACCTAAACAACTACAGATTGATGCCGTGGTGAACTTAACCCAGCTCAAGCACACCTTTGTTATGGCCGGAACTGGCTTTAGAAAATCCAGAATTGCAGAAATTTATCTTCATTTATTTACCGCTAAAGATGGTGTTGTTATAGTTCTGAATCCGCTTGATGCGTTAGGAGACAACCAAGTGGCAGAAAAAATTGCGCAAGGTTTCTCAGCAATCAATCTAGCGAAAATGACCTTCAACCAATCCCTCTTTGACGAAATTCTTTCTGGGAAGTACAAGTTTGTGTATTTGAGTGCTGAGACTTTTGTTGACAATGATTTATTGGTTTCACTTTACCATACGACCGAGTTCCAAGCTTGTTTAGCTTTGATAATCATTGATGAGGCCCCCATCATTTACAGCTGGGGCCTGGTTGCTAGTGGCGAGGCAAAGAAATCATCAGCCCACCTACGTACTCATTATGTTTCAGTCTTCCGACCGGGCTATGGAAACTTGTCGGCGCAATTGATGGCAAATGACGGGGTGCCAATTCTATTCTTATCAGCAAATTACCGTCCTGAGGCAAGGGAAGCTATATTTGAAAACCTAAAAATTGACCCTGAAAATGTCACAATTATCAACGGGGAGCTCACCAGGCCTGAGATTCGGATCTTACGATTCCCCATGGAATGTTCGTTGAAGAATGCCCATGACCTGCTGCAAATTTTTGGACCAAAAGAAGAAATCTCCGACAGTAATCTTCTTCCAACTCTTATATACTCAGGTACAAGAAATTCTACTGGACAGATTCTAAAGGTTGTGAATGAGGCATGTGGGA
Source organism: Uromyces viciae-fabae (assembly GCA_000785685.1). Classification (NCBI taxonomy): domain Eukaryota; kingdom Fungi; phylum Basidiomycota; class Pucciniomycetes; order Pucciniales; family Pucciniaceae; genus Uromyces; species Uromyces viciae-fabae. The sequence goes on along the minus strand of JNCO01007535.1, from coordinate 4,035 downwards.
CCATTGGTGGTGAAAAGAACCCTCATAGTACACTCATTTGTGTTATCCATCAAAATGTATGTTGTACACTGTGGGACTTGAACCCACAACCTCAACTTCTTTACGTGAGTGATGCTCTAACCATTGAGCTAAGTGTGCTGTTGGGATTCAATTTCATATTACAAATATGTACAAGTGAGGTTGATCACTCAGATTCAGCTCACTACTCATTATGATGAGTGTGGCTATACTGTAGATGTATCACTTTGTTGTGTGTTCAATACAAATGCACAAAGCATTAATCTTTTGATTCCAACAATTTGTTGTTACAATGCAGCAACTGGTGACCACAACAAGCTTGACACCATTGAGGCATTTGAGACAGCAAATTTAGCCACCGGGCTTAGGTCAAAATTGGAGCCGTGTCAGACGAGTTATTCCCCTAGGAAGAGCTGACCCTTCCAATATCTGCCAGATGATTGGTTGGTGTGGACGTGATGGCAAACCAGGGCTAGCTGTTCTGTTTATGGAAAAGAAACGCAAGGGAGGGAAGAATAAAATGGATGATTTTTCATCTAAAGATAAAAAAAACCAATGATCTTAGGATGGATGCACTTGCCATCACACCTGTGTGCTTCAGGATTTGTTTTTCTCTGGAAAACACGTATGTCTTTCCTCTCACTTCTGCTTGGAGGATAAATTCTAATCCTTTTTTCATAGACTTGGCTGTATTCCCAGGTCTCTCGATGAACCTAATGTATCAAGGGAGAGATTGCAGGAAACATCCAACGGCTTTTCCACATGCACATGCTCAAACTGTGAGCCCGAGGAAGCAGAACTTTTACGCAAAAACATGGCTAAGATGAATTTAGATAACTTTGAGGCAATGTGTGAAAATGCAAAAGATCTTCAAGATATTGAGTACCCTTTGAAGAAGAATAAGAGGAAGAAAATACTCAACATTACTCAAATGAACCCAATGCTCACAAACCTATCAGATACTTTGCAACAGGATTTCATTATTTTTTTCAACAAGACATTCCCTGAATCCACTTCCTTTGTCTCAACTGACATTTTTGGGATAGAAGAATCTAAGTTGATTGCCCAAAATCTAGAAAAAATCAAGGGCTCTGGATCTATAGCAATGTACATTGGAGGAGAAAAAATAATTGGTCAACTACAGATTCTTTATGATTCTATAGGAAAGTTTAAAGAAAGTGATGTGTATCTAAAGCACCTCTTAGATCTACAAAACTACAACCAGCGAGTGCTAAGCGAGAAGATCACAAACCTATCAGATACTTTGCAACAGGATTTCATTATTTTTTTCAACAAGACATTCCCTGAATCCACTTCCTTTGTCTCAACTGACATTTTTGGGATAGAAGAATCTAAGTTGATTGCCCAAAATCTAGAAAAAATCAAGGGCTCTGGATCTATAGCAATGTACATTGGAGGAGAAAAAATAATTGGTCAACTACAGATTCTTTATGATTCTATAGGAAAGTTTAAAGAAAGTGATGTGTATCTAAAGCACCTCTTAGATCTACAAAACTACAACCAGCGAGTGCTAAGCAAGAAGGAAAGACTAGAAAATGAGATGGAACAAAATAAGATTGATGCAGAAACAAAACAAAAGGCTGAAAATGAGAATAAAAAATTAGCTGCTGCAAGGAAAAAAGGAGGCAAGTGATAGGGAGAAGGAACCGAAAGCACAGGAGAAAGCAGATTGGAAAGAGTTCAACAACCAAGAAAGAGAGAGGAGGGCTAGGTATAAAAAGGAGAACAATGAGAATGAGAAAGATCAGAAGAAGAAAGACAAAGAGGAAAATTATAAAGAAAAAAAAAGGATAGCCAATGAAGTCAAATTGCAAAAGGAATTGAAAAAACAAAACAAAAAATACAGAGCAATCAAGAAGAGAGTGCTGAAAAGAAGAAAAGAATTGAAACACGAAGGGAAAAGGGGATTGCCAATAGAGCTAAAAAGAACCAGTCAAATGAAAAATGGTGTGGCAACTCTATTATTCTAGACCAAATGCATAACAGTAATCATTAGCATTATTTAAACAGAAGAATCTTCAGAATTTGAATCATCTGCTGTCTCATCCGCTTCAATTTCATTTTCTGAGTTGTCTGAATGGGTTTCTTGACATGTATCGAATTCATCCACATTCCAGTTGACAATAGGAGGAGGTCGTAGGTGGTTTAGATGTCCTGTGTGATGGTCAGTAGATAGTTTCTTCATTCCTTCAACATAGAAATTTGAAACCTCTTCTGGATCATACTGTCTGGTTTTGTTTGCAAGATCACATGTATCGTTTTGTCAAACCATTTGGAGACAGTTGTTGAGCGATTGAATCTTTATGTTATTGTGATGTGATTGAATCACATTTTTCATCCCTGATTCTTTATTGAGTCCCTGTATCAAGTTCTTCAACTAAAAAGAAAACATAAGCGATCAACACAAGGTTTCCTCTTTTGAATGTGAATTAAAGATATTTAAGTGAAATTATGTACAAACGGTACATTAACAGAATACACATCCTTTAATCTATCAATCTCATTGCCTCTTCCTGAGTGATTGAAAAATTACTTCAACCAGCAATTCGCCATCTCAATAAACAGATCCTTGGCAAAAAAGTGTTTCTGACTATTGCTAATTGGTGCCACAAAGAGAGAGTGTCGAATGGCCTTTGATAGACCTGGAGGCAGAACATTGTTGAGCAAGACAATCATTCGAGGAAGATGGACGGCATAGTTTAACAGTTTTTTTATTCCCTGTGCAATCACAGCCCAGCGCTTCCACATGTAAATTACCCTACCAATATCGCCAGCCTTCATGGCTGAATTGGCTTCACAAAATGAAGCAAAATCCAGAAATCGAAGTTGCAAATTTGAAATTTTTGGTGATGGTCTTCTGCTCACTTTAGTCCTTGATTCCGCTGAGAAAAATTTTTGATAGCATGATTCTACTATTGACACAATCTCCCTTGATGGGAGTGATTCAAGTTTAAAATTGAGAGATTTGTTTCCTTTTCCCATTTCAAGCCTAATTTTAAAAGGTAAATCAGCATCTATCAATGAAAAAATAAACAAATACATAACAAACAATTCAAACTTATCGGATGCAATGAACAAGTGCAGCTTCATGAATTTTTAACATGTTATTGATCATAAGTGTAAAATCCTTCTTGTCAAGGGTTTTACAAGATGGAACACAAAGCAATTCTAGGTATCTCCAAGCACCAGAATCACGTGAGTCAAATTAATTTCCGAAATTTTTTTCGTAGATGGCATGGCTAATATTCCATAGTGTGTGTGCACCGCCAAGGAGCTTACAGATATTGTTGAGGCTGTTTTCTTTATGTGCACTTGGAAACCGCTGATTCTGAAGACATTTGAAATTAACGCAGGTTCCTAAGTCTCCGTCCACCATTTGAAGGCGAGTATAGAATTTGGTCTCAGAGAGATCTGTCTGTTGGATGATCCCAGTCAGCACGTCTTCAACACCTTGAGCTGAGTTATCTGAGGCAACCATCAGTTTTAGCATGGTAATTTCTGGTTTATTGTGCGATATTTGTTCGACTGTTGGTGGGCTTGTGATGAGTGGAACATAATTGTCAGCAGGTGTAGCAATGTATTTGAGTATTACTTTTGTAATTTGACATTTCAAGACGGATGACCATTTTTTGTCCTCGGCTGCGGAAGCAATGAACATTGTTGGATCAACATTCATTTTGCTTGAAATATTCATTGATTCTGTGTAGCTTTTAAGAGAGAGGTCAGATGGGGGAATAGAAGTCAGTATTTCTTTGTTTCAAATGGTGTATGTATCCCCAAGTCCCATGGAAAATCTTGCTGGTGTGTCCAAGGGATTTTGCATGGACTCTTTGCTCGAAGTCAAGGCTGTCTATGCAGAGAAATGGTGACATAAGTTGAGCGGCTGATTTTGACATTTTTTGCTTGATAGCTTTCTCTGCCTGTATTCCCAGAACCTCTAAAGCCCGATGAGCAGTCCTTCTTGATGATGCTAGTCCAATATAATTCAAAAAGTGA
>JNCO01007534.1:0-12080 GCA_000785685.1 Uromyces viciae-fabae | reverse complement strand
CTGATTTGATTTTGTTTTGTTCTTGTTGTGCCAAAGTTAATGTTGGATAGAATTGACAAATATCTTTTTTTTTTTTGAATAGGTTTGTGTCTCTTGAATTGAAGAGCGATGAATCGGAGTTTTTGAGGATTTTGGCACCTTGAAGATTTGGTGCTATTGGTGAGCGGATGTGAGGGAAAAAAAAAAACCGCCCGGCAACATGTGGTTGCCGAACGTTGTTGTAAGTGTGCACACCGCGCACACTTACAAAAACCAAACAAGTTTGGCTGCGGCGGCGACTTTGCGAGAAATTTGCACACAGTTCAGGGCAGCCGAACCATCCCTCAATTGAATAATTTTGTTTCTTTGATATTATTAATTTTAAACTAGATGTTCCTTTTAAATACTGAAAAATTCTGACTGCGGCGTAATCATGTTTTAATCCTGGCTGGTCTAAAAATTGAGATAGTCAACTAACTGCAAAGGTAATGTCTGGTCAAGTTAAAACACTTAAGTAACTTAAAGATCCTATTATTGATCTATAATTTTTATCAGTTTTATTAAATTCTTCTATCTCTTTTTCAGTTGATTCTTCCATTCTAGTTGTTGTTAAAATGTGAGCTTTAGCAGTAAATTAATTTTCTAAATCAAATTCTATTAATTTTCTATTAATATAATGTGATTGATTTAGTGTAATTTCATTTTTATTATGCTTTATATTCATTCCTAATAAGAATTGAAATTTTCCTAAATATTTTATCGCAAATTCTTTTTCAATCTCTTCTTTAAAAATTAATGGGTTTTTACTTATAATAACTAAATCACCAACATGTGCATAAATCCAAGTAGATTCTTGATTCTTGTTGTCCCTCCAAAACACGCATGGATCAGCTATTGAAATTTTAAAGTTAATAGAAATAAGAAAATCCCTCAATCTTTTATACCATCCAAGAGAGGCTTGTTTTAAACCATATATTGCCTTTTTGATTTAAAAAATGGTATTTGGAGGACACAAGTATCCATGAGGAGGAAATAAGTTAACCTTCTCATCCGATGGCGCCGTAAAAAAGGCACTTTTTAACATCCAATTGTTCAATTTTCATTTCATTATTTAAAGCAAAAGACAATAGTAATTGTAATGACGCCGGCTTTCCTGTTGGCGCATAACATGTTTCAAAATTAATACCATAAGTTTGTTTGAAACCTTGAACACATATTTGTGCCTTAAATTCTGAGACATTATTTTGTGAATCTAATTTTTTTCGATAAGCCCATGTTGAAGTTATGGGGTTATCATCTTCTTTTCTTTCTTTTTCAACCCAAACTTGAAAATTTTTCACATTCTGTATTTCTTTATTATCTGCTTTTCTCCATTCCTCTGCTTCTTGACTAGTAATAGCTTGTTTATGATTTTTCGGAACAAAATGATTTAAATTTATAGCTTATCTAAGTCTATTTTTAAAAATCTTAGACTTAACTATATTGCCGACCATTAATTTACAATTATTAGTTTCAATTTCTTCTTCTTCTTGAAAAGGTAGAATCGTTTCTTCATCAAAATTTGGAATATTTTCCTCACAAGAAACTGATAAACTTGGATTTATCACATGTAATTTTGGAAAGGTAGTTTCATCAAAATATGCATGTTTGCTAATTAATGGTTTTTTATCAGATAATCTCATTACTTTGTACGCGCTATAATCATTTCCATAACCGATTAAAACACATTCCCAAGCTATGTCATTGAACCTGTTGTCTCTATTTTTTTTAGGTTTATTTATCCACGTTTTACAGCCAAAAGGTTGAAGAAAATCTAATTTTGCTTTAAAATTTACAAATGCCTCAATAGAAATTTGATTTTCTCTTGATGATGAAGGCAACATATTTACTATCATAGCAGCCATTATAACCTCTTCTGACCAGTACTCTGAAGCTACATTTGAATTTAGAATCAAACATCTGCTAGTATCTAAAATGATTCTGTTAGATCTTTCTGCCAAACCATTATGCTGTGGTGTATATGGTGGAGAAATATTATGCAATATTCCTTTTGTTTTAATATATACTTGCATAATATTATAACAAAACCCTCCCCCTCCATCGCTTATTATTTTTTTTAACTAAATTTCCAGTTTTTCCTTCATAAAAAGTTATATAATTCTTAATAGCTTCAGTTGCTTCTGATTTCTCTTTTAGAATTAAAACTTAAATAAATCCCAAAAATTGATCTACTATAGTTTAAAAGTAACGTTTTCCTCCGTTTGTTGAAGGAGTTATCGGACCTACTAAGTCACAATGAATAGCCTCTAAAGGTTTAGTAACTGCTATGAAGTGACCATTAAAAGTCTTTTTGGTTGATTTGCCTTTCATACACACATCACAAGTGTAAGAGTTTTTGAAATTTTCTAATGGTAATGCCTTTTTTAATATATTTAATCCAGCATGACCCAGCCTTTGTTGCCATAGAGTAAATTTATTAACTAATTTTTCAGTATTTAAAGCATCAATTGTTTGATTAGATTTTCCTTTTTCAATTTCAAATATTCCATTGTTTAAAACACAATTGATTTGAAAAGTATTAGATTTAATTATACATTTATCATTGTTTCTATAAATATAAGCTTCATCTTGAAGAATTTTCTCTAAAGAAATTAAACACCTAGAAGCGTCTGGAAAATAAAGCACATCTTTTAATTTTCAATTATTTCCATTCTTCATTGTAAGATTCACATCTCCAATCTAATATGATAATAAGTTAGCTTTATAGCTTCCAGTCAATATCTGAGTAAAATTATCTCTAATATTTTCTAATAAAATTAAAGAGTAAAAAATATGGTGACTAGCACCTGAATCCAATACTATTAAATTTGAATCATCTAAAATATTAACTTTCAAAACTGATGCATAATTTATTGTTGCTTCCCTAATGTCTTCATTTACATTTTTTTGAAGCAAAATTAGTTGAATTTTTAAATCTTTTAGGACAAAGTTCAGGATGCAATTCCAAACATTGAGCTTCATTGCGTGGAGTATTAATGACATGCTTTCCATCCTTGCATCCAGCATATAATGGCCTTTTGTTATTATAATATAATGAACCATTATCTTTATGAATAATATCTAATAAATAATTTGGATTTTCTTTAAGTTGTCTTCGATCATTAAGAGCAAAATTTTTAAGTTTAGCTATTAAGATGTCTGGAGTTGATAATGTTTTATCATCCATTAATAAAGAATCCATAATCTTAGGTCTTCTTTTTGTTACTCTTGAAACAAGAGTGCAACTAATAACTATTTCAGGCATTTGAAAACCCATAGTATTGAAGTCATTTAAGCAACATTCTATTTGATATATATATTCATCTAAAGTCTTATCAAATAAAATATGTAACCAATCATCCCAAACTCTACATAAATTCAAAACGGTATAACCGGCTAGTTTGTTTTTTAATTTCATCCAAACTTTATGAGGATCATATTTTATATTTTTAATAAGAGTTGTATTGTATAAACTATCTACCATATTAGAACCAATAATACATATTTTATATCTTTTGACTTTTGGCGTTTTACAAGCCCAATGGGGAATTATCAAACAACCTTGTTGTCTTTGGGATATGGAAGATGTCAAAAAAATTGTCACTTGTTGTGTCATTTTACACAATATGATAGTTGAAACTCAAATGGACACAGAAGAATCTTTTGATAGTGCTTCTATCTCAGCTGAATTATTATCAAACCATCAAGATCCAAATCTTTCTCATACTCTAACTGCTTATATTCAGAGAAATCATTACTTACATGACCCAGTAACTCATTCACGTTTGCAAAATGATCTCAAAATGCATAATTGGCTCAACAAAGGATTAGAGTAGATTTTTGTGTTTTGTTACATATTTTTTATTAATATCCACAATATGGAACACATTTATTTATACCTCTCTCAATCTTATAAATATTTAGACAGATTTAACTTTTTGCTTTCTTTGCTTTCTTTTCCTGTTTGTTTTGTTTTTATTGTTTTGTTTGCATTTTTTTATTGTTTTCTTTTTGTTTTCTTTTTCTGTTATTTTTCTATTCCTGTTTCTTTTTTTTTATTGTTTTGTTTGCTTGTTTTTCTTTTTCTTTTTTTTTTCTTTTTTTTTTTCTTTTTCTTTTATTTTTATTTTTATTTTTCTGTTTCTTTTTTTATTATTGTTTTGTTTGCTTTGTTTTCTTTTTGTTTTCTTTTTCTGTTATTTTTCCATTAGTTTGCTTTTTGTACATTTATTTTTTTGATTTTACTCTGTTTATATTTTGTTTGGTTTCTCCCCAGTTTGCACTTTTGCTTTGAAATGCTTGTTTTATTTTTTTTATGTTTGCTCTTTGGGTTTGGCTCATGAACAATTCTCAACAGTAAAATCTTGTGGAAAATGTGAATAAATCTTGTGGCAAATGTGAATACTATTATTTCAAAAGAAAAAAAAAACAAAGAGGAAAAGCATGAGAGAAAAGATAAAGAAATATGAGTTGTTGGAGCGTCAACCATTTCTCTTTCATTTTTTTTTTTTCATTATGCGCAAAACCTTCAAATCCTCCTCACTGTCCATACATTCCTTTTCTTTAGACATCAATAACTTCAGATCATTCATCTGAATATTAATAGAAGTGTTTTCATGTTGTATTTTCAATTTTTCTTGATCTAAACTAAGTTTATTTTCTTCAATCTTAATTTTCATTTTTTCTATTTCAATTCTTTCTCTTGTAAGATCTTGTTCCCATCACTTCATGTGCTTAATCTGGATTCTGAGAGCTTGTGAAAGTTTTCCATTTTCAAGGTACGTTCATCTTCCTCTTCTAATTTTCTGATTCTTCTTTTTTTTGCAGCTTTCTGGCCCATAGGACGGGAGAGAGGAGTGGTAGGAGTGGTAGGAGTGCTGGGGGTAGTGACATCCTTGTTGTTGCTGGTATCAGAGGGGGTGAGACCAAAGGGTGCCAAGACCACGTCCCTTTTTGTGTCTAAGCACCATTTTGCCGAGGACCTGAGCTTCTCCCAAGCAGCAAGTGATTTGAACACCGCCTTATTTTGCTCCTGGTATATAGTATGGGCTTTTTGGAACCAATTGGTTGGCAAGGTTCCTCTAGGGGGGTTGCACTCAATTGCGAAGTATATTGCTGAAAATTTCAGCATTGCCATGTTGAGAGCTGCCCAGCTAGAATATTCAAACCAAAAAAAAAAAAACCATGCTTTAGTTCATGATCAAGTTGATAAGGAATTAAAAAGAAAAAAACTATGAAGAAAGAAAGTAAAAAAAAAAACCTATGAAAAAGAAATTGAGAGTAAAAAAAAAAACTCACCGCATCCTGATTTGATCATAATCGCGCAGGTGTAGTTTAGAGTGCAATTTGAAATCCGCCTCGACCTTGCGGAAAAATTGTTTGCCAGTTTGGTTTGTCGCAAACTTGGGCTGCTCGGAAACATGAAGCCACGAGATCACCAATTGCTCTTCCTCTTGGGGGAGCCAATTTGGCAATCTTTTTTTTTTTATTATCTATTTTCATCTTGATGTTGTCACCATTTTTTTTTTTCTTCTTTTTCAAGTTCCTTGAGTCTTGCTTGAATTAGTTCTTGATTGTTTTTTTCTTCATTGTCATTTTCTTTGTTTTTTTTTTTTGATTATTTTTCTTTTTCTTGAATATTATTGTTTTTCTTGGGGGGGTTTTGAATTTGATATTTTTTTTGAAGTTCGTCCAACGAGAGCAAAGTTGGTATGGCGTTCATCGTGGTGGAAGGTAGAAATTAACGAAGTTGAGTGGCGGGGGGAAACTTGATGAGACTTGGCAGAAGTCTCATCAATTTTTTTTTTAAAGAGCCTCGGTAGAGGTCCCTAAAGTTAGGGACCTCTACCGAGGATTCTAGTGACTCATCAGTTAAAGAGTCCTAAAAATCCAACGTTGGTGGCGCGAGGGGGTCTTTTCTCTGTAAGTTGGGCTTACCGAGCCCACTTACAGAGACGGTGGTGGATGCTGTAAATTAAATTAGTTTGATATTTTTTTTTTTTTTTTATTGATCTTCAACTTTCAAGCAGAACAACTGAAAACGGTCAACAAGAAAATAAAAAAATGCACAACTCAAGATCATCACTTCCATCTACTTCATCAACAATACTACCTCCACCCACTCCAACTCCATCATCAACTCACTCTAGCTTTCAACAACAACAACACCATTCTATCAATGCATCATCTCGCGCATCTGCTATCACCACACACTCCTTCGCAACTAACTCATCATTCAATCCTCTTCAATCCTCAAACCTCTCCATCGACATGCCTATCGCTACTTCATCCGTAGTTAATAAGACTGCATCTCGATCTGCATCACTCTATCAGAACTGTCTTGAAGCTCGCTCCCTCATGAAAAGAGTACCTGGCTTCGAGCAAGGCCCTTGGACCTCTGCAGAGCCCTCTAACATCCCTCCTCACTACTCCTCATCAGGTATATCATCTCATTTTCAATTCGCTCAATATCATCAATGAAATTTACTTAAGGAAACCACTCAATACAAGCAATCCACTCACTATCATCTCTTGACTTTTTTCTTCTTCTTTTCTTTCTCTCTCTTAAAGATCTCGCCTCCTCAGACTCTCATCCACCACTTACTCCACATCTAACACACCCACCAAATCAAGAAGATCCAGTCACTCATACCTTAGACATCATAAGACTTGGTTCATCACTATGCTTTTTATATAATGCCATCTTAAACGATCCACTTACCCCTCCCGATACAGCAAATCTACCTCCTTTACCTCCTGGTAAAACTTGGACTAACATCAAACCACTCAAAGTCGTTTGGTCTCCACGTGAAGATCTTAAAGGTTGTCAAAAATCCGCTGCTCATTTTATCATGGCTCTCAAAACTGAACTCGGTTGGGGGACTGAAATCGATGAAACTCAAGAAAACGGCTTGATGGTCAATATGCTCTACAACTCAAATACAAATGCTACCGTCAAAGTTTGTTTCATTTACTCAATCAAAACATCCTGAAATATAACTGCATTCTAATTCATTTTCATTCTTCAAAGGTTATCTCTAACGTTTTAAGACTCTTACATTTGCTCAAATCTCTGGGTGTACTCCTCCCCCCTTCCGAAGACGATCTAACACCTCTTAACAGCGAACTAAATGTCGCCATGGACGATCGTGCACGGGTTGTCAAAGAAATCCTGGAAAGTGAACGGAAATATGTTCAAGATTTAGAAGTTCTTCAAGTGCGCAATTACTTCCCCCCCCCCCTTCTTTTTTTTCTTTTTTTCTTCTCGAGCATAGCATGCGCGCGTGCACAATCAATCAGTCCGATAGTAATATAACATCTTCCTCCAATTTATATTTTTCCACTTTAGAACTATCAACGAGCACTTCACATGCGAGAGATTTTGCCATCAGATCAGATTCGAGCGCTGTTTATCAACTTGGATTCACTCGTTGATTTTCAAAGAAGATTTCTAATTGGTGTCGAATCTAATGCTAGATTACCTCCTGATGAACAACGATTTGGACTTTTATTCGCAAACCTCGAGGATGGCTTTTCTTGTTATGAACCTTTTTGTGCAAACTTTGCATCGGCTAGCCAGTTGGCCCAAGATGAAAATGCTGCCCTCACAGTATGCACAACTCTGCATTGCATTTGTTTATTATTTTTTTTAGATCTGTGTATTCAATATCTTCTCTAACTCTCTTCGCCTCTCTTTGTTACCTTAACTACCTCACAGCAAATTGCAGACATCCTGGATCCTAACTACGAGCTACCCACATTTTTAATCAAACCAGTGCAGAGGATCTGCAAATATCCTCTATTGCTTCAGGTTAATCATCAACTTCAATCTCTTGAACTTTCGCGATTGTCTCTCTCTTCCCAACTTTTTATTTCTATTTTTTGACCGAAAATTTACTCCTTATCCTGCCTTTCGTTTTCACTATACTCATCAGCAATTGGTCAAGCATACCGATCCGAATGGGCCTTATTACAGTGAACTTAAGGAAGGTCTTGCATCAATTACACGAGTGACAGATGCAGTCAACGAGACCACTCGACAACGGGAGAATGAATTAGCGGTAAATGACTTGAAGGAGCGGGTTGAAGATTGGAAAGGACACGACATTATACAATTCGGTCAATTAGTATTAGAGGATACATTCACAGTTGTCAAAAACGAAAGCGAAAGAGAATACCATGTTTATCTATTTGAGCGAATCATCTTATGTTGTAAAGAGGTTGGAGTGAAACTAGATAAAAAAGCCAGTAAACAATCCATGAGCATCAAGAAAAATTCTCAAAATTACAACAATCCCCATCTAAATTCCGGAAAACGTAAAAACACACAGCAGCTGAAAGGCAGGATTTTTATTGCCAACGTCATGTCTGCTACCCCCCGACCTGTTCCACCTGGTGAGTTGGATTTATTTTTTCTTCTTGTGCTGTCGGCAGGAATTTTTTTTTGTGGCTGAACTGACTCGTGATCTTTTTTAAATGTTTGAATTGACAACCTCTAGGAGGTCCTTCTCATCAATATCTTTTGCAAGTAACATGGCGAGGTGACATATCAGAGGAATACTTTTCAATCAAATGTCGAACAGAAGAGCAACTAAAGAAATGGCAAGCTGCTATTACCAAAGCTGTTGACGATGCAGTGGAACGTCGGCGGCGACAAGTGCATCACCTTTCTTCTGGCTCACGCTCAAAAATGAACAGTCCATTATCTCAATTTCCTAATACACCTCAATCAGAAATGGGACAGCCACCGAATTCGGCCAGTTATTCTCATCATCTTGGTCTACAGCATCCTCGAATCCCAGAACATCCCTATGCTCATTCTGGCCATGGTAATGGTGGTGGATCGATTAGCAGTCGCACATTCGAGGACGAGGAAGATAACTACCAAACAGATGTAGAAAGCTCAGTCAATGGACGGAATACGCCGTCTGGAAGTCGGAGGACAGCTGGACATCGATCCATGCCTGCCGAACGTTCCGAGACATCATTTGGTATCGGAAGAGCTCGTGCACAAACGGATGATTCCGCCGCAGCCAATCTTGCTCAGTGGCGTAACCAAATGCCATCCGGCTCAATACCCCCTATACCTCGATCTGGTCAAGTGACACCAGCTACTAGCGATGCATACATGACCTCCTCACTCCGATCATCGACTAGTTCTAAACAACTTCGGCATCGACCAAGCCACGAATGGGCACTAGGTTCTGTGAACGGACGCCCCGATGATCCATCGTCTAGAGCACCACTTCCAAATTCAGTAGCATATGGGGGATATGCAGCACATCGACATGCAGAATCAAATCATTTTACACCACAACCTTCATCTAATAATAATCCACCTGGGATTCCAATGTTTAGAAGTCGATCAGCTAGCTCACCTAATATTCATCAATCTGCTGATTTGTCTCAGAAATGGTCCTCTAATGGCATTCCTGATGTCCCTTCTCTTCCTACTCCTGGGGGTAAATTTCACTCTGGTTCTAGGAATACTACATCCCATCATTCTTCTATCCATCACATGGGACATATCAAAGAACGCTCCAGTGATTCTGCAGCAGCAGCTATGACTGATAGATCATCTTCCGAGAGTCAGAGATTGTCAGGTACGCTTGATCTCTTTTTTCAGTTGATGAACAATATGCTAAGCCTGATTACCTTCTCCGCTGCAGGCATGAGCGGTACAGCAACAAGTACTGGAGGCGGTGCGGTACTCTCAGCTCAAATATCGCAATCGCCGCAAGGAGTGGGGTCAGTTATTGTACAACAGCAGCACAGAAATTCATCAAGTCAAGGAGGGGTTGCAACGAATTCAGTGACATCTTCATTGATTACACCCCGGACCAGTGGAAGTGTAGTTGTAGTTCAAGGAGCAACTGGTAAAACAGAAGTTGGTGGATACCATTCAAGGCTGAGTGGAACGGGATCTGCGCATGGAAGCTTGATACAAGGAGGAACTACTGCTACAACAACAACAATGTCCACATCATCAGCATCTTCTATCTTGAACAATAATCCAACATCAGTCAGGTATAAACTCAGAGCGGGAGAAGACACATATGTAATAGTCACATTATCAACGATAACATATACAGAATTAATCGAAAAAATATATAAAAAATTAAAGAATTGTGGGGTAATAAAAGAAAGTTCAAGTAAAATAAAAATTAGATATGAAGATGAAGAAGGAGATTTAATTTTAATATGTAATGATGAAGATGTTTCTATGGCTATTGACTGGATGAAATCTGTTGGTATTTCTCATTTACTATTGTTTGTTGATTAATTCTCTTCCTTTCTCTTTAAAGAGAACTTTATTTTTTATTTGAATTGTTCATTTACTTTTCTTAATATATTTATGTACATATATCTTTTGTTTTATCATCATCAGTCAATCAATCAATCATCATCATCATCTCTAAATCATCTCGTGTTTCTTTTACTATTCTTTTCTTTTCAACTCTTTATGTTCATTATATACCATTTTCCTTTTCTTTTCTTTTTTTTTTTTTGAAAAACTTGAATTATCCGCTCCCTTTTTTTATATCACTTCTGTTTTTTTCTCTTTCTTCATATATATCTTTTTTTCTTTAACCTGTACTCGTTTCTTTCTTTTTTTTTGCTTTCTTTCTTTCCATATTGATGAAAAAGAACATTTTTTTTTTGATTTTTTTCTCTTTGTTTTATTTAATGAAATCCTATTCATTTATATACTTTTTTTGTTTGAAATATAGATGCCAGTTTTTTTTTTTTACCAAGTGATGATTGATTTTTCCCTGTGTAAAATAATCCAAGTGAGTCTGACCACTCTACCCGGACCTGTTTCTCTTGGATAAGTAGGCAATTATTTGATTAACAAATTATCAATCATTTTTAACTGTTTCACTTACTTAAAACAAAAAAAACTAAAAAAAAATGAAACTTGGTTTGTTATGCAAAGCGCTCCCTGAGGCGGAACTGTTTTATGTGCACCCCTGTTTTACGCGCTCCAAGATAGTGCTCAAGTAAAACATGCTTGGTACACCTGCTGCTATAGCAGATGTAAATTAATAACTGTAAGAATTTCACTCCTACCTAACATGTCACTCACATGTTACAGAAGCTACCACAGCAAACTTGAGATTTAGAGCCGCTGGCCAATCCCGAGCCATTGAGTGCGCGCAAGCAAGCAACCCACGCCAAAGTTTTGAACCCATTCATTGTGGATGGGTTCATGGCGTGCTGATCCGTGAGAGTGGAGATCAGCAACGGATCGTTGCTGTTGCTCCAGCGGCAGGTGGTCTTGATGTGACGTGCGAACATTTGAGAGGGGGGAACTGATTGGGAAAATTCTGTGACGGTGGATTGAGTACCAGGGGGGAGGCTACTGGTGTTGGTGATTCCAGAAACCAGCGGTTGAGATGGTGGATAACACTGGGATATTGATTGTGAAGGCGTGATGGTACTCTGAGTTTCCATCATGCCGGAGTAACTGGCGCCTATCCAAGTGGAGGCGGAGCATCAAGCTCTCCCCAGGGGATTTCGTCCCTTTCAGCGCAGGTCCGAAAGGGACCAGATTTACGCAGAATTATTTCGAATAAGCCGCGGCCTACAGGGAGGTTACCAATCCCTTCTAAATCAAAGAAGGGAAAGGAGAGAGCGCGGCCAATGAGCCCACTCCCTGATAGTCCTGATGTTACTGAGTTAGTACCTGTTAAGTTTAAAAGTCAGAAATAGGATTTTTGATTTTTATTGTAATTATTTAAATTTTATATGAGCTTTTATTATTTTTTATGATAAATTATTAATAAAATGACAAGTCACAGTGAGCTGACTTGGATCAAGGAACTTATGTGGTAACAAATAAAAATGCTCTGAACTTGATGATTTTATTTCATTCACAGTGAGAAGCATTTATAGAAAAATAAAAGAACATGTCACAACTCTGTGACATGTTTTACCAACAACCAAATCCTACCCACTACTACACATGAGAGGATAACTACTAAAACTAACTAAGGCCGTGTTTGTTTCCGGCATATACCGCGCGGTATCCAATATGCAAAATGGTCTCATATTGCATTTTT
>JNCO01007530.1:0-12082 GCA_000785685.1 Uromyces viciae-fabae | reverse complement strand
TCCTGGACGCCACTTCATATTTATATTTATATTTATATTTATATTTATATTTATATTTATACATAGTTTCTTCTTAGGGTTTCGCAAGAAAGATTCAATTAAATACAATACCCTGTAGAATGTAGTTGCGCATAAGCTTTGCATGTACTGGACATGGGACAAGCAAGCATAATGAGACCTATTTCACAGAAAACAAACAAAATAAAAACTGAATTTATGAGCCCGTTGCCTCTATCATGTTTATTTTGAGCTATCTCAGTGGCATTCTTAATCACAGGACACTCAAATTGTTAAATGCATGCACCAAAATTAGCACATTGATTATTTAAATAAGCAAATGATTCACTTGACATTTTAAAAATGTACTTAATATTATATGGGCAAACACTGCAAAATAACAGTAATTCTCATATACGCATTTATATAATTTCTTTTTTTTTTTTTTTTTGGAAAAAACTGGTGGTATATAGCAACGATAAATTTAATGATCCGGTAACGAGGATATAAAGTAGTTTTTCAGAGTTGTTGGTTAAGGAGGATGAATCATTTACAATCAAGTCGAATTTTGCGCAATTTTTCAAGTTTACAAGCTTGTTGCCAATCGTTTGAACCCACTTCGTCTTTACCCAATCGAAGTCCAAGTAACCTCGATAAAAGTAATCGTTGACTTAAATCTTCTTGGCTCATTGATTCGTCAGCTTCAGCTAGTGAGGTTGCTGCTCTACGAATTGAGACAAATGTATCCTGGATTTCCTATGTACGAATAAAGTCAAAATAAGCAAAAGTGGGTTTAATCAAGCCAGAAGTAAGACTTTTTTCCTTTGTAACTTTGGAAAGTTGTAGTACAACTCTAACAAGTAAAACAAGAGACAGGGAAACTCACAGATGATAATGACTCAGGAATAACAATTTGGCGATTTCTGATATCCTGAATCAATCCGCGCCAAACTGAAAATTCTTCTGGTGTAGGCACTACAGCTGTAGTAGAATCCTTAGATCGTGAACGATGAATTGGCAAAGGCCAGAAGCCTTCCAAGAATGTTTTACATCCTTCACTGACGGCTATTGGCACCATTTCTACCTCGAACTCGAATGTATTAAAAGGGAAGCTATATATGAGCTTGCCATCATTCACGACTTTCTTCAATGCGTCTACATTTTTGACGCCCACTGAATTAAGCTGGCCCTCAGACATCTCACGAGAATCAATTAGTAACGTGGTTCCAGGTGATAATTGAAGAGGACCTGATTGAAGAGAGCTGTCATTTGAAACAGGGAAAAGCGGGCCTTTGTTAAGCGTGGAAATTGTTAGCGGAATCGACACCGACCTAGGAAAAATTGAAGAGAGTACATTTGGTAGACAAGATGCGGAATCAGGTTCATCTTTGTAGATCAAGTTCAAAGGTAAAGCTCCAATAGTCCATCCATTCAAGCGAGTGTGACTGTGATGAAGTGAGACAAAGATAAATAAAATTTTAATACCAATTCGAAGAAAAGAATCGCAAATAATTTTTTCAATACTTGCAAGTTGGAGACTAACATTTTGGCTGTCAGGGCAGCAAAAAAATACTCGGCTGCCAGCTCATCTCCTTGAAAGACTTGGCTTGTCAAGTAATTCAAAAGCCGATCGATAATAATCCTACGCTCGTATTCCTGACCTGGAAAATCTAGTTGAAGGGGTGGCGGTGTTCGGCAAAAGATAACATGAATACAAGGGATAAGGGATCCAGTTGCTGTGGTAGAGCTATCATTT
Source organism: Uromyces viciae-fabae (assembly GCA_000785685.1). Classification (NCBI taxonomy): domain Eukaryota; kingdom Fungi; phylum Basidiomycota; class Pucciniomycetes; order Pucciniales; family Pucciniaceae; genus Uromyces; species Uromyces viciae-fabae. The sequence goes on along the minus strand of JNCO01007530.1, from coordinate 10,329 downwards.
GTCCGACCAATCATTAAACAATCATGATCACGCTCCAGGAGGAATCTGAAAAATCAACGATTGAACGTCCGAATGTTCCTCAAGTTAATTCGGCGAGGACTTGAGTAGATCATGATTGGGGGTAGGCTTACTTACTGCGACCAACTCAGGACGCCTATTACCTCGACGACACCTGATATTTTGATGTGTTGATTATCAGATGTATTATATAGTTTCAAAAGCGCGCCGATGTGTTTTTCGCCACGAATGGGATACTTGTGACGCGTGGCTTCCAGCTTAGATAAATCGGCCTCAGAAGAAATTTGAGTTTGAGATAAATTCATTGCATCGATCATGTATTCTAGTCCCCGATCAGGGGGTCCATCAAGTGCTGACTGAACCCAAGGAGCTTCACCAGGTATTGATACACCATAGTAAACTTCACGTTCAGATAACATTGAAGGATGATGTGAAATAGTTGTATTGGAGTCTGAGAGCAAGCTAGATTCTCGATACATCATGAAACCTCCATCAGAATCACGAGAAGAGTAGAGCTCAGGACTTAAACCATTATCTTGAATCATACATCGAAATCGGACAAGTGAATCACGTGGGAGAGATTCCGGGGGGGTAAGGGGATGGGTGATGGAAGGAATCTATTTGAAATGGGCGAAGAAAAGATAAGCCAAAAGTCAATATACGCTTATTTTTCATGAGAGAAAGCAAAGATGCTAACCTGGTAGATCGAATCGTCAGTTTTAAGGATATCCCGGAAGGAACGGGAAATTTGAATCGCGATGTTTTCTCCTGATGCAGCGTCCAATTGAATTTGATCGATGAATCTTAATGGCTTTGTGTAAATATCAGGATTCATTGGTGAGTTGGTTGTTGGATTTTGATATGTTTGGTTTGATAAGATTGAATGAAAATGATATGACTGTTATGTGTATGATATGATTGATATGTATGTATATGATATGACTGTTATGTTATGTTGCGTTATGTGAGCAAATCCCCTGTTCCCCCCCCCCGAACGGGGCCGTGCGATGTATGAGATGTTACTAACCTGTCACCTAGTGAGCCACTCTTCACTTATAAGCACAAAATTCAATCGATATCTCTTATTATGGCTGCTAATCACCGCAAGATAGATATTGATGCCTACGACGATGATGCAGTGACGGAGGAAGGTTAGACTTTTTATTTTCATAAGTTATAAAAAAAAATTTAAAAACATCTTCTCTTTCTGAAATGAATCGCTGATTGGTTTCTTCAATTTTTGTTTTGGTTAATTTTTCATTCAATTAGAGCTATACGCTCATGATCCTAGATCTCCTGATCAAGTCTTGGCTGAGGCTCAATCTAAATCAACTCAAGCTCGTTCATTCCTCACTCGGTAAGTCTCAATGATTTATTAGTGTATTTTAAATTTATTTTTATCTCTTCAAAAATTCAAGAGCAATAATAAATATATACCAATAATAAAATTTCACTCTGATTGAATACCAAGAATGTGTGTTTCAACATGGAAGCTAAGTTGATTTTCAATGACATGTAACCCAATGGAATTCGAATTTTTTCAGTGGTGATATTGCATCGGCATTGAAGTTACTATTAACTTCTCCACCCTACGGACCCTCCTCTTCCTCACTTGACACTGCAAAGTCACTCACACTATCATCGGTCATTGAAACTTTGTCATCAACACGAACTTCTGAAATCGCATCGATCGTTCAATCTTTCGATCAATCCGAACAAGATTGGCTCATGAAGTACCTCTATAAAGGTATGAGTCTAATTGGTGATAGCAATTCGGCTGTTTTACTTAACTGGCATGAAAAGGTTTGTAAATTTGATAACCTTATTAGTATATTTTCCTGATCTTCATTTATCTACTCAAAAACTAACTGGTTTTCAAATCAATATGTTTATGTTGTTTTTTATCTTTTTTCATTATTGCTAAAAAAAATTTAGTTAACTGAAGTCGCTGGGACAGGTTGTATTGTTAGAGTGATGACTGATCGTAGAAGAGTGTAATTTTTTTTTTTCGCAAAAAATCAGTTTTAAATAAATCATTCCATCATAGTAAAAAGTGAAGTAAAAGAATCGAACACAGGGCACAGAAATAAACAAAAAAAAGGTTATTTGAATAAGAGTCACAGTAGGTCTGGACATTCACCTGTGGATTCAAAATATCATTTTATTTTTTGTCAATTTCCATGTTGGTGATCAGTGCAATGACAATAATTTTCTTGCTATTTGTAAACATTAAGAAACTCCCTGATTAAATTGAAAACCCCTAAGCACCACGTTTTTTCCTTAACTCCACCTTCAATGCTGACTTTTTGCATAGCATTGTACACCCAGACTCTGTCATCAAACCTGAAGCCCAAAACAGCCAGCGTAAGGGCCAGAATTTCTCCACTGGGTTCACTCCATTGACAACAGAACACCTGATGTGATAACTTGGATGCCAAACAAGTAACCAGAGCTCCTGATTTTTATTAGCTGACCACTACTCTTAATCGCAGCATGGTTGATGAACATTTGTATGCTGCTTGGTATATTATTATGTTGTTACAAGATCTATGGAATTTGGGAAGCATACAAAGCCACCCAATTGATGCCTTCCATGGCTCACTTGTTAAGCTGCTCCCAACCTTGTCCAAAAAGCAGCCTGTGCTTGTCAAGTAGTGCTTTTTGAGTTTATTCCCTCACTAGCATCCACTAATCCACAAACTTAACACAAGTCCAAAGCTTTGCTGTATTGGTAGCCTGTTGCAAAGAAGTGATCCAAAGCCAAGGCTTGCATCCCTTTACTAGTGGACAATACAGCAATTGTGAGAGTTGAACATATACTTTCAACCATTTCAAATCAATGTCAATTTCAGAATATTTGAGAATACTTCCTGATTTACTAAAAATATGAAAACCTTTTTCTTAGCCTCCTGAAGATACCTTTTTCACTCTCTGGGCTTTTCAGAACAAAGATTTTGGTGTATTTGTTGTAAAGCTGGTGCATAAAATCAGATAAGAAATGTTGAGCGTAGGCAATATGGTTATATTTTTTTTAAAATAGAATTGAACTTGATCAGGCTTTGTATTAAGCATTATAGCTATGCAAATAGTTTCAAAAAATAGGGGGTTTCAGAGTTGAGTGCAAGTTTGTTTGCATGTCTTTGCATGTCATGGAAGGGCTTGCAAAAATGACTTGCAAATTCTTGCAGATCAATCTTCAAGAAATTTCTTGAAGACCAACATGCAAAATTTGCATGCAAGTCACTCCACTGCTGAGATATGTCAACCTGAAAAATGGCTTGCACTCAACTCTGAAACCCCCTAATGAAGTGCATGCACTCAATTTTTTGAAGATAAATTACAAGAGATATTTGCCATTCCTGAGTCCCTATAACAACTTTTTTTGTCACAAATGCAAAAATTGTTTTTTTATGGGGCTGGTGTAAGCCTCAATAGGTTGTTTTGAGTAACCCTATAGCTAAATGTTGAGAGGTATGATGAAGTTGCAAGATCTGCCTCTCGGATTGATCAGACTCAAAAGAAGAGTAACCCTATAGCTAAATGTTGAGAGGTATGATGAAGTTGCAAGATCTGCCTCTCGGATTGATCAGACTCAAAACAACCCAGACTTGGTCTGCAGGATTTAATTGTGTAATGAGATGGTATCTTCTGTCTAACAGGGTGAGGGAAGTAAGCAGTCTTTATAAACTTAATTAATGATGAGGATGATGATGGTCACAGAGAGTTGGAACTCTTAATGAAGTGGTATTATTAGTGAGTATTTGATTGCTTGTAATAATTTCTCCAATCCCTTGTTAGGGTTTTCATAGCATTTAATAAGTTATGATAAGTTAGGTAAGAGTGAGTAAGGGTATGAGTTATAATAATAGGTGCATAAATAAATAAATCCTTGGATGGATGGATGATTTGGTGATTTGATTAGGGGAAAGGCTGGCTGGATTTATCTCCTTTTATAGAAAAAAAATAAGGTATTTCAGCTCCAGAGGAAGCACAAATTTCCTTAAAAAGTTGGTGGAACATTTCCTATGATTTCATGGCACACAAACAATATGTAAATACATCATCATCTGACTGGTGGCACAGAAATTTTATTGCTATAAGATGAACATGACCTATTTACAGATGCCATTTATAAAAAAAAAAGAAAGTGACAAATCACAGATAGAAGATATGTCTGATTTCACACAAACAATGAAAAACCACAGTATTTTATTTTAAAAGATAGAACCAAAACTGGAATAACAATGATAGTTGGTAAAAGTTGAGATTATGAGAATAACATTAGAAACATTGAGGAATAATAAATGAAGCATATCATGGCAAGTTTTGATAAGAACTTGGGAATACAGATAATTCCAATTGAGAGATTGGAGATAAGATAATGTCAGATGTATTTTTTTTATAAGAATCAAAAATAAGAATTTGAGATAAAAAAATAAAACAAAAGTAAACAATAGGAAAAGAATTCAGTGTGAAGTTTTGATTACATTTTATATTTTGAACTGGTCCAGTTGTATGACAACAGAGTCAAGTCAAGCAAGGAAGTGATTTCACTAGATTGTGCCAAGCTGAAAATTAAAAGATATTAGATTGAATGGCGCCTTCAGAGCCAGTTTGAGGTATTTTCTCACCAAATTGGAATTCTTTAAGTGTTGGAAAGGATCACAAGATATAATATCTTAAGAAAATGCAACAAGAGAAAATGGAAAGAGGGATGGACTACTGGTATAAATATCACTACAAAAAAAAGTTGAGCAACTGGCTGCACTTTCAATTTGAGCTGCCTTTGTGCAAATTTTCTTTGTAGTGTATGATGGTTGAAGATATACTAGGTTTCATTTGTAGTGTATGATGGTTGAAGATATACTAGGTTTCAACCTTATTTATCATCATTGCACAGCATCTATCACAGATTATTCCAAGCTTCAAATCTCAAAAAAAGATCCTACTTGAACTTATGAATCCTAGGAACTTCTGGACCATGTGAAATAGAGGTATGGGAAGGGGGGGTTGCTAAGCTACACTACGCTAAAGGCCAGGGTAGCGTAGCAAGGATTTTTCCCCCTTGATTTTGTTAGCGTTAGCTGAAGCTACAGGCCACTATGCTGAATGTTAGTGTAGCACTTTTTTTTTCTCCAAAATTCCTGTAGCGCTAGATGAAAATAACAGCCGGTACACTAATAGGGAGCATAGATTTTCCACTGCTAACAGAAGTTCCGCTACAGAGTAGTGTGGCATGTTTCCAAGCTAAATTTTAGTGTAGCGGGTGTCTACACTAACAAGTAGGGTAGCGGGTGTCTACACTAAGAAGTAGTGTAGTGTATGTCTATGCTAATATTTGTCAGAATAATAAAAGGAAAAATATTAATTCAAATGAATTAAAAATATCAAAAATAATTAAAACTAAAAATAATAATTAATAAGAATTGAATTCCATAGTTAAATTAAATAAAAACTATTGTAAGTTTTATTCTTAAAATAATTAAAAATGTTGACTGTGAAATCTCACAGCAAGCATTGAAAGAATATGATTATTACATCATAATGACATCATGATCATTAAGAATGATCATGATTAACACCTTAAAATATTGAGCAAATCATCAATTGAAAAACTAACAACTATTTTTGTTTTTTCTTTTAGATGAAAAAAATAATAATAATAATTTAAAAAATTAAGGATCAATCATAAATAACAATAAAACAATCAATAACTTATTTTGATAAAAGAATTATAATATCAATAAAATAGGCTTTTCTTTTTGATTAAAAAGAAAAGTAATGATACTTATTTATATCTTATAAATAATAAATAAATATATTTTTTATTCAAATTGAAAAGATCAATAAACATTAATACATTTTTATTGAATCATTATCATTTTCTTATTTTTTCTATTTCTTTTCTTTTTATTTCATTTCTTATTCTTTTTATTATCAATTATTTATTATTTTATAAGCTAATCAGCTAAAATCTAAAATTAACTATTAAATCATAATATCATTATATTATTTAAATTATTATCATAAATTAATTAAATCATTTCATCAATTATCTTTTTCTTATTTTGGAATTTCCAGTCTTAGCATTTAGGTCAACAATTAATTTCTTATTGAATATTTATTTTTATCTTTTTATAAAAATAAATATTGTAAAATAAAATTATTATTGAAAGTTTTTTAACTAAAAGTGATTGAATCTTTTCTTTAGTTGATATAATTTTTACAATATTTACGGTAGCTGATCACACTCTGTGATTTTGTGCAATCTATAAATTTCCTTACCACTAAATTATATTTTAAAAGTTGCAATGATCCCAAGACAATTAATCAACAAATAACCTCTAATTGTGTGGAAAGTGAATGGGAAAAAAATATGTATGTTAATTTAGAAGCAAATTATCAGAGGAATAATAAAAATTTTCTTTCCACATGATTATATTTTAGATGTAGCAACCATCCCAAGACAATTAATCAACAAATAATTTATAATCCCCTATGTGGGAAGTGAAAAAGAATAAAGCATTAATAATCATATATTCATTGGTAAGAAGTCAACCATCCCAAGACAATAAATCCCCAAGCAATTCATATCCCATATGTGGTGATTATGAGAGGAAAAAGTGCAGAAATGAATGAAAAATGGGGTAGGAAAAATAGTGAAAAGATGTGAGAATTTGCAAAAAAATGATTTAAGAACAAGACACATACATTAGCAAAGATCCTTGACCATATGGAATATCCATTACCAGAAGAAGGCGCTCAAGAAGTATTTGAGTGATTAATTGGTCTAAAGAGATTATCTGCATGCATTAAAATAAAAGAACAATTAGTGCAATTTAAGAAAAAAATATAATAGACTGATCGATACAAAAACCCTCCAGGGTGCCAAACCTTTTTACTTATAAATTAAAAATTAAAAAATGATTAGCATGATGGCCTCATTCAGATATAGAATCTAATCCCATCCTTTCAATTCTGTATCTAGTCAGGATAAAACCGTTAAAAGAAAAAAAGTCATTTTTTTTGATTATGAGAGGCCAACTTGAAACAAGAATAACTTTTGAAATAATTGACTGATTTTTCCAATTCTTAGGTCAAATGAAAGCTGAGGTGCAGTTCTACAAGTTTTTATGCAAGAGTTTTTGTTGTTGTTGTAATAATGCATTGTCTCTACTGGAATCATTAAGTATAATACATTGTAGTATGACTCAATATTATTCATTTTAATTTATTGCTTATCATAAGCATGATTATAATTAAACAAAATATAACTGAAAATAATATAAATAAAATAAAAGAAATAAAACAAGAAAAAATGAAAATAAATCAAATATATATTTCCTATTGCATCATATAGATATTATTTGTTCAATCAATTTTATTTCCTTTTCCAAAGTTATTGTAGATTTCCTTATTCAGCCAATATTATTTTATTTTCCTTTTTCTACCTATGTTATATTTTATCAAATTACTTAATCCAGCTGGTAACCTAAATGGATCAAATTCATCTTGTATCACAAGATGAAACTTATTTTTATAAATAGAGGCTGATTGTAGCCTGGTGGTATTTTCCTTCTCCCTATGAAATCATACATATAAATTAGTTTTTCATCAATATTATTTTGAAAGTTATCATAACTTTATGAGTTGTATCACAAATGGTTTCTGAGATTGACTTGATTGAAGTTAGCCTATGAATTTAGAGTGACAAATTTAGTAGTTTCAAATAAAAAATAAAATGAGATAAGCAATTGTAATAGCACTCACTAATAGGTTTAAATGAAATTAATTACCAGGAATCTGAAAATATTGTTGATGTGAAAAAAAAAGAGACATAAATAAAAAAAAACTAAAAAAAAATAAGAGAAGAGCCAAATCAACATACATTTCGGGGCTTAGGTGATGAAACTTCTGGTTTAATTGGAAACATTTTGGAGTTTCTTGAGTGGATTCAAGTAATATTGCATTTTTTTTTACTTGATTTGGTGGTTTGGTTAAGTTGGTCTGAGTAAAATTTGAGCTTTTTTCTGAGTTGAATAAAATGAAAAGGATAAGGTTGAGTTGGAACAATTAATAACATTTAGTGTAGGTGTTACACTACGCTAAATGATAGCGTAGTGGGTACCATCACTATGCTACATGTTAGTGTAGCGTTTTGACTCGCTAACACGGCTACAAGCCTGCTACAGGAAAATCTGAGTAGCGTTAGAGCATCAGAAATGGTCAGGTTAAGGAAATTGAACCCAGGTGAGCTCTGATGGCAACCACATTGGCTGTGGGCTAAGGCCAGTTCAGGGAGCCATAAGTTTGATTTCAGGCTAGTCTCCATTGAATTTAACAAACACTAGCCTGCAGGCTAGCACATATTGCATATGCATCCATGACCTCCAAGCTAGCTCCAGGTTTTCTCTCTGGGGGAGACACACAGACCACCAAACACGATTCCCACCAAAATACTTCCCGCCAAAATACTATGTTGAAAAGGGACACAAACTTCACTCTGCACAAAGACAATGAACTTGCGCGCATCTAGCTGGAAGTTTTGGAAAATGTTCTCATTAACAACTCCCAGAAGAAGGAAGTTTTTTGGGAACAGATCACTAGTACCTTCAATAGCCAGACTGGGACCCTCAGGGAGGCAAAAAGCCTTTCTAATTGGTACTTCCATTTTTATTTTATCTCTATTTACTTCCATTTTCTTTTTTTTTTTCATTTGATTTTTCAATATTTTCACTGATGACTTTTTTGAATTTATTTTACATTGCAGGTGGGATAGAATCTGCAAGGCTACCGTAAAATTCTCAGGCTTTTTTAACTGACTTGAAAAAAATTCACCATCAGGCTCAAATGAACTAAGCCTTATCATGCAGGCAAAAGAAGATTACTACAATGAAACACGCAAGCTTTTTAAATTGGAATAGACTTGAGCTATTCTTTAAAATCATGAGAAATGGTGTGATTCTGGCTCCTACAATGAAACACGCAAGCTTTTTAAATTGGAATAGACTTGAGCTATTCTTTAAAATCATGAGAAATGGTGTGATTCTGGCTCAAAAAAAAAACAAGAACCTACAGCGGCTTCCAAAGATGTTCCTCAATCCACTGGTTCCCAACCACTACCCCCACCAATGCAAAATTTTGATGATTTTTCTAGAAACCATGATTCAGAAACCCACAAGCAGGCCAAAAGCAAGGAAATAGAAGTTAATTTAACTGAAAAAAAAACCAAAATACTTGAGAAGAATGCCAAAAAAGGAGCAAAGTGTGCATCTGCTTTTGTCCGGGCCAATCAACTTCAAGAGGAATCCAACAATATCTTAAAAGCTGAAGCCAATACCAAAGCTCAAGAGTTTCAGATATCTATCATGCAGGAAAGTAGAAAAAATAGAGAAAAGAAACAACGCTTTTTAAGAAGAGTAAGGCATACCACAAGTTTGAATAAATGTTCAACAAAAGATGGCAGATTTTATTTTAAGTAAAGTGTTTAAGAATAAGAATCAAGACTGTAGTAGTAAGGATATAGAACATTTTTAATAGATTTGTATCAGTTTGGAGAAAGAAATAAAAGAGAAGAAAATAGATAAATGAAATTAAGGAATTAATCATACTGATTGATCTTGATTTGTTTTAAGTGATAAATTGATGAAGAATTTCTTTTCTAGTGATTGTCCCTCTTGATCACCTAAGAGAAGAGTATTAGTTGAAGATATAAAAAAAGAATTTAGACGTGATATGTATTTACTTCAGTTGTGTCAGAGTTATACTTTTAGTCACTTTGAAGATGGTGTTCCTTAGTTGTCTTAAAAGCCAGCTTGACATATGATAAGAGATTTAAATTATGAGCAAGGATATTCACCATGAGAAAAATGACTCTGCCCAGAGACAGGGAGAGCAGCTGGAACTTGGTTGGAACTTGTGAAAATATTTACAGGAATTTGTTGGGGATTCTTGTCAGAATTCCCCAAAATGAAATTCTACAAATTCTTAAAGATTCCAATTTACATAAAATAATTACATAAAATGGAAGAATTAGAAACTTTCAGAATATTTTTCTTCCGTCACATTCTACCTTTACCTAACTCTATATTTTTAAATATTATCACAAATTGTATACAGGTACAAGAACCCATTATAGCCATAAAATATTCAATATCTACCTGTAATTTGAGGGCTTCAAGTGTAACATGGATCCAAGTGACTTGGCATTGTCTTCATATATAATCATTCTTAAGTTTTGTTAACTTGGATTCTATGTGAGGTATCCAAAACATCTTAAACCATTGTGTTTTCCTTTTTTTAATAATTGTA
>JNCO01007529.1:0-12084 GCA_000785685.1 Uromyces viciae-fabae | reverse complement strand
TGGAAAGGGGTTAAGATAAAAATAGGCCCCCTGGCATATTCAAGCTAGAAAATTGAACTTAGAAAATTGACATTTTCTCACTTCTCTCACGGGCTCAAGTTTTGCGGAAAATTTCTTTGATATATATATTTTATTACTGATAAAGAAAAAAGGAAAGCAGAAAGAGGGAAGAATAAAAGGGAAAAATGGAAATATAAGCTCAAGAGGAAGGGGGAGAGTGGGGTGGAGGATTGAGGAGAATGGCGGGTCGGTATAGCTCGCCGAAGTAATCCGTGAATTCCATGTGTTCACGGAGGAGTTGGTGGCGGGTTTCAAGGGGGATTCCAACCGCGGAGTGGATTGCCTCAATGTACCGTTTGGTCATCTGGAGAGCAAAATGTCGGAAGTGGTGAAGCTCGATCACCTGCGCTGGTCAACGGCCGTGCAGGTTATCAGTGATCCGGAAGATTTTTTACGGAGGGGTTTGCCGAGGGGTAGTCGTCCCTTCGACGACCGGTGAGGCGGAGGGAGGGTGAGGAGTGGTAGGGGAGGAAGAAGAGTCGGGAGCGGGTGAGGAGGAAGGGGGATTAGGAGTCGGTGGAGAAGGAGGAGGGGGAGTGGGGGTGGAAGGTGAAGGAGAGGGGGGAGGCGAAGATTGTGGCGCAGGAGTTGGTCGGTGGGGGGAGGAGATGATGATTATGTCGGACGGCGTGTTAACTCAGGCTTATAGGTATAATATTTAAGAATGATTATTCTTGATATAATATTATAACTAGCTACTGATTTTTTTATTAAGTTAACTACGAGTATTTAGTTCTTAGGAGGGGAACTAAAGTAGTGTTTTAATAATAATGGAATTATTTCCGCATAGGAAAGAAAATTACAAGAACTCAATATCTAATTATATATACATGAGAACAAAGAGAAAATATTGGAAGAAAAATTGTTTTTTAGAATACAAAGGAAGAGAAAAACTTTTTACATAACATTGTGCAGAAATTGAGCGTATGAATGTCAAGATGAAAGGGTTTTTGTTTTACTCATTCTGTGCTGAGTATACATTACCTGAGGATTGAGAATAATTTGTACGCGTCTTGTACTCGAATGAGAATGAATGGAACATGTCACTTGTGTTTAATGTCTGTGACATTTACTTTGTTAACACGGCGTCCTTGACAACGGTTTCGGCTTTGGGTGTTTCTCTATTTTGGGTAACTCCATCGGCCAGCGGCCGAATCAATCCCGGCGAATGAACCTGGAGGCGGCCGGTGGAGATGCGGGGCGCGCTGGGGGCAAAGGTTGTGGAGGCGGACAAGGAGTGGGAGCTGGAGCTGGAGCGGATGGTCCAGCTTCCGGGATAGGGGAAGTAGTGGGAGGAGGAGAGGCGGAGGGAGTGCGGTGCTCTTCGTCACGAGTTTCGTTTTCCGGCCAGCGTGGTTCTTTGGCGGGGTTTTGGTTGGCAAACCCACTATTCTTCCAGGCCGGAGTTTGAACCCGTTTCCGGGCAGCCCACTCCCTCGCGGCTTTTCCCCATTCGGCCATGGAGGCAAAATTGGCCTTTTTAGGGGCCAGATCGTGGAAATAACCCCGTTTGACAGGAGATCTTTCGAAGTTCCGTCTTGGTGGGGGGGAGCGATGGCGGTGAGGAGATCGGCGGCGGGGAGAGAATTGGGGGGAAGGGTTTCGCCAACGGCGCGCGCTGGGAGGGGTGTCGGCGGAATGATCTGAGGGAATTGTATTGGAATCTGGCACCACGAATGAGTCCGCCCAACGAGTTCGTTTACAAGTTTGAGCTCCTTTGCTTGGTTTTCGGTCAAAATGAGAAAGCGTGGTGAGCGTGGGAACACTCGGTGCAAGCACCGCTGGGAGTGGGTTGGTAACATCGAAGAGTATTTCCGCGTTGGCGAGATTCGGCGCAACGGGTCCACTCCATTGCAGCGGGTTGACTAGGGTGGGGAGGTGTAGTGAATAGGTAGGGGAATGGGATCAGAGAAGGTTGTTTAGATGGAGAAGGGTAAGTTGGTGAGGAGGGAGTATGTATAGAAGGATTTAGTGGGTTGGTTTGTGGAGGGAATGAATCACTGGGGACAGGATTCAAAAGCGAGGGGGATGTGGAATTTATATTCGTGTTGCGTAGCGGTGGCAAAGGTGGAGAGGCATGCGGAGCAGTGGAAAGCATCATGCAAGCTTATCAAATAGCTTTGGCGAAGATGGAAAGTATCTGCAAAGTTAGTCGCCTCAGGATATACTAAACACGGAGGGAAAGTGGAATATACGGTTTGCGGGGGCTGAGCGGTGATGCGGATTAGGCAATCAGACGTGGGTTACTCAGGAAGGTGCTGCGGGGTAGATTGGTGCTAAGGGCTGCGGATCAGCAGGGGAAGGAGAGGAAGGTTCAGCGGATAACAATCCGAACTGGTGGGCTGCGAGAAGTAGGGTGGTGTCGGTCGGCAGTAAGGGTTCCGGAAGTAAGGCGGACGTGGATTGGTGATTGGGGCAAACAGCAGCGGAGACGGAAACCGGGGGGTACACGGTGGAGTACGGGGGAAACAGGGGAACAGGGTGAGGGCAGGGAACAGTGGGATGGAGAGTTGTAGATTACATTGTATTACATTACATTACACAATTTACTTTTAGAATTAGAATATGCATCTTTTACATTCGGTTATTGCAGAACATTACACTTGCGGGAAAATTCATTTATCGGGAAAAGGGAAAATCGTTGACCAAGACTCTTAGGGAGAGAAACTGCCGAAGCGCGAGGGAATAAGAAAGGGCCAACTTGTTTGGGGTTCTTAGTCTAGAGCGTAAGTTTCTCTTAGATCTTGGTTAACTATTCCTATCAAGCGGAATCATCGAGTTCAGGAACCTGCGGAGAGTCGATTTCGTGTGCGGACATGGATTATCTTTCCACACTGTTTTACCAATGGAACCCTCCATGTAAGACACTGGGAGAGGGAAAGAGGTAGCGGAAGAGGGGATTTTAAAACTTAAGAGAATAAAACTAATAAAAATATAAAAATTTGTCCATTTGAGGTGTGATAAAAGTTTGTAACCTTTGAACATCAATATCTCCAGAACCAAACAATCAATTATTAAACTTATTACATTCAATTAAAGCTGCAGGTAAGAGCTAAATCTTTGCTTGCAATGGTATTGTCATAGGATGAAAATATTCCGAGATTGAAGAAATCAAAGATGTTGTACATTCTGTGACTTGTTGGACCTGGCAAATTGGATATTGATGATTTTTTTTTAAGAAAAAAGACAAAGAATATGTGTGATGAGTGGCCAGTACAAAAAAACCATATTTCTGACCTTGGGGATAACTACATGAGGCTCTATCTGAGGTGAATGTTGAGTGAAAAATGGAGAGGGAAAAAAACTCACTTGTTGAACAAGGAAAATTAGATTTTGATGAGTTTTTTTAGAAAATGAAAAGAATTCAATGTGAGGTTAGTGGTGAGTGAAAAGTAGAGAATGAAAACAGCTCAATTTTCCGACTTGGGGGATATTTATGTGAGGTAAGTGTTGAGTAAAAAATGGAGAGGAAAAAAAACTCACTTGTTGGACCCAGAAAATTGGATTTTGATGAGTTAATTTAAAATGAAAATTGGATTTTGTTTTTTAAAAAAAGAAAAAAAGTCAATCTGTGAGGTGATTGGTGAGTGAAAAGATAAAAAAAGGAGAGTAAATTTCAAAGGGGTTAAGAAGATGAGAAATTGCGCATTGCAATAATGAAACCTGCCATTTTCAATTTGTGAAATACACCTGCCCTGGGTAGGTGTATTTCAAAAATCTGTCATTAATGATGGTAGATTTGATAAAAAAAAAGGCGGGTTTCAAATCAAATATTTCCTAACTTCGATACCCCCTATTTTAAAAAGGAAAAATTTTCCCCCTGATATTTTCAATATTATTTTTAGGGGTGTGCTAAAACAACACCCTGGCCATCATTAAAATGGCCAGGGGTGTTGTTTTAGTTGAATTTTACTCGGGGAGTGTTGTTTGAGACACCCCGGAAAAAATTCCAAAAAACCCCCACGGCCAAGTTCTTGGCGGATCTCTCCACAGAAAGGGGAAGAATCTCTTCCCTTGTTGAATTCTCCTTGACTATAAGACATATGAAAAACAAGAAAGAAAAGAATAAGATTTCTTTTGAGTTCTTTTAAATTTAGTTTTAAGGAAAAAAAATATAAATAAGATTTTTTTTTAAAAACAAATTACCTGTTTCTCTGATTCTACCAATGAGAGAATTCAGATCAGAGCTGAACTATGAACTGATGGGATTTTCACAAAGTCTGAAAGTCCCAAAATTCTTCCAGCATTGGGATTATTTTCCCCAAGAGAAAGGGATCTAGGTGTTGAGTTTATGTGAGGATTTTAGCTTACCAGAGTACCTCTAATGCTTTTTGGCCGTGGTACAATGGTCAAAAATAAAAATATAATTAATTATAAAAATTATCATGTTATTATAGGTTACTTAAATGTATGAATACAGTTTAAGCAGTGATTATTCTCTAATGAGAATGTCTTCACCCAATGCCTGATAATTTTATCAGACAAGGGAGCCCCTATTGTCAGCAGGGGAGGTAGAAGGGAGTTTTACTCAACCTGTCTAGCTAAGGCTTTCCAGCAATTGAATTCACAAGAGCACTTGTGAATCCAATGGAAGGATTATCTAAAATTTACGGCCCAGCCCTTCCTTATTTCAGAAAGGGGATTTCAGCCGTGGTAGAGGAGCAATTTTTATTATAGAGGGAGATTTAACTACAAGTCAGTGAGGGGGTTTTATCTTTATTG
This sequence comes from Uromyces viciae-fabae, assembly GCA_000785685.1. Classification (NCBI taxonomy): domain Eukaryota; kingdom Fungi; phylum Basidiomycota; class Pucciniomycetes; order Pucciniales; family Pucciniaceae; genus Uromyces; species Uromyces viciae-fabae. The sequence continues at coordinate 7,302 of JNCO01007529.1, read as the reverse complement.
GAAGACTGAGTATATCTCTTAAATTCTATATTATAATCTAAATCTGAGGTTTTTTGGTGGAGTATGAGGGGGTATTTATACCTGTGTCCCACAACTCTGTCATTTTTCAGATGTACTATGGATTCTTGATAGAATCCTTCCTATTATATCATTTTTTAATGTGCTGAACAAATGATGTCATTTTTATTTCAACATAATTAAAAATTATAAAGGTAACTTGGATTTACCTTGATAATTTTTCAACTCAAGCTAATTAATCTGCCAATTCGGGAGATCAATTCAAGCTAAATTTTGAGGTAAATGGAATATTATTTTCCATCTACAAATTGTAATTTTTTCAAATAATAAAAATATAGGTATGATACTTGGGGGGGAGTTGAAACTGGGGTCTCTAGGATAGAATAATTTGTTAAGGCTGAGCTTTAACTTCTATACTAGGGCACAATTTCTATTTCCCTTTTTAAGCATATCTAAAATATAAAATAAATAAAACATAAATAATGATAAAAATATATTGCAGCTTCTCTGGACTATCTCAATTGTCTCAGATGCTGACAGTTTATTTGTACTCTTTTATCACCAAAAAACTGGTCGATACTTGTCTGTCTGGATGACACTAAAAAATAATTATTTTTAAATTTTAAACTAAATTTTAAACTTTTAAGAAACGTATTGTCAACACTTAATTTTTGTTTTATAAAGTTTTTAGAATGTTTGGTTTATTAGTTTTTGAGTTATTAGATTTTAATAAGCAAAACAGATTTTGATGATGAATACCAAAAACCTGTAACTCTAGTTAAAAAAAGCTAAATTTAATATAAACTATATAATTTTAATGGTCTCAACTTGAAAAAAGGATTGGTCAAAAGGATATTTGGAAAAAAATAATTTTTCAGTGAAATTTGAGTGATTTGTGGTTTTTAACACAATTTGAGATATTATGTTTTAAAATAGTTTAAAAAAAATTCTCAAATTTTTTCAGAATTTAGGTTAAGCTGTTCTTTAACCACCGATAAAAAGTTTTCCGTAGGTTAAGAGTAATAAAAAAGTTATAAAACTTTTTAACTGGTGGAAATCCTGAGTTTTAATGAAATTCCCGGCCAGACCCCCAAGTGTGAGGTTACTTGAACACACTAGTGTTCCCCTATTTCCAGAAATGGCCGTGGTAAACTAGACACAGTTAAAAAATATAATAATAAACCATTATATTTAATTATAGAGCACTTAATTATTTTTAATAATTAAGCAGTGCTTATTCCACCCAGGGAATGTCTTCACCCAATTCCTGATAAGCCTATCAGACTGGGGATCCCCTATTTTTAGCAGGGCAGGTATATGGGAGATTGGCTCTAGCTATCTAGCTAAGGCTGTCCAGTAATTAGATCCAAAAGAATACTTGTGAAGTCTAATGAAAGTATTATCGAATTTCAAAGTCCCAGCCCTCTATATGACACTAGGAGGGGGATCCAGCCATGTAGGGGAGCTATAAATAATAGAACAGAGATATTACTGCTTAGTCAGAGAAGGGGTTTACCTTTATTTTAATGACTTAGAAGTATTGTTATCTTTTTTTTCTATATCTAAATTATTTCTGAGTTTTTATGGGTGGAGTATGAGAGGTATTTATGTCTGTATCTCACAACTCTGTCATTTTTTTCAGATGTTCTTGGATTCTTTTCAGAATTCTTGATATGAAATCACTTTTCATGTGTTGAAAAAGAGTGATTTCATTTTTTCACATTGATTAACAAAGTTATAAAGGTAAATAATTCACCTTAATAATTATTTGATTTTAGAAAATTGATCTTCCAATATGGGGAGAATAATTAAAGTATATTTCCAACATAAACGGAGAATAACTTTCCATGCACAAATTAATATTTTTATAATTTTTGAAAAAAATAGTTTTATGTCTTCATAAGGAGTTGAACCTGGTTTCTCTAGGATAGAGTGTGTTGTCAAGGCTTTGCTTAATCTATATACTAGGGCTCAATATGGTATCTCCTTTCTTAATGGTATTTTAAAGTAATTAAAAAAATGTATATATAGAAAAGTAGAATAAAATAGAAAGTATTTTGCAGCTTCTCTGGAATATTTTAATAGTCTCAGATGCTGACAGTAGTTGCATCTGGAAGTCCTTAAAATAATGAATGTGTAGTTGTTAATTATCTTGAATATCCTTAGATCGTGTGTAGTTATGATTTAAGTAGTTTTTAGTTATCTCAGGCCATGTGTAGTTGTGGTTTGAAAAAGTTTAAGAGTTCTTCATTTGTAGTTGTGAATTTCTCTCTGTAGTAAAGTTTTTCTCTCAGGTGTAGTTGTGGTGTCTTAATTTGATTTCTTAATGTCTCATGTGTAGTTGTGTGATATTTCCTTTTCATGTGTAGTTTGTTGGGTGAGAGCATGGCAAAAACTTTATGACAAATCATCTTCAGGTGTGTAGGAGCACCTTAATTATGTGCTAGGTGGTTGGTGAGACTGCGGAAAGGAAGTGTAACCCATTGATAGGTTACCCCCCCCCCCCCCCCTCATCAAGCCACCAAGCCTATATACAAAGGAAGATAACAAATAAGTGCCAGAGAACAAAAATGAGAAAAGGAAAGAAAACAAAGGATTGTGAAGAGAGAAAGAACAAAAAGAATAAAAAAAAAATTAAACATCCCCAACTGTTTTCTTAGCCAAGGTCTGAAACGTATCTTGATGGAGACTTTTTGTCAAGATATCGGCAATTTGTGTTGTTTTTCTATGGTTTTATCCTCCACTCCCATCCTTCTATCATTTAACCTCACCAAGTTTTTTCAAAATTATAAAATAAAAAATAAAAAATACTTGAATATTTTTATATTTATCTAGTTAGTTTTATCTCATTGGTGTGTAGTTGTCACTGAGATCTTTATTCATTATTGATGTGTAGTTGTCAATAATATAGTAATAGTGTTATAACATGTGTAGTGGTGTTATATGTTATTTATCAATCAAGTAGCCATAAAGTTTTATATATAATTGATGTGTAGTTGTCAATTATATAGTTAATATTTTATAGCGTGTTTAGTTGTGTTATAATCTAGTAGTTATATTTTTTATTTATAACATGTTTAGTTGTGTTATAACTTAGTTGTTTAAGTAGTTATCTTCTCATGTGTAGTAGTGGGTAAGATTTTCATGTTGGTATAACATGTCACAGAGTTGTGACATGTTCTTTTCTTTTTCTATAAATACTGCTTGCTGTGAATGAAATAAAATCATTGAGTTGAGCCATGAAATCATCTAAAACTAAAACTTCTCCCTTGCTCCTCTTTCAAAATCTTTTCCTCAATCTAAATATCTCATCTCCATCACCATAAAATCAACAATTGGGTCCTTAGTGGAGACCCACACCAAGGAGATTGGCTTACAATAAAAAGCATTTTTTGTCAAATAGAACTCACATTCAACATGACAGACTCTCTTGTTATCAGAATCATCAGAAGACACTCAGATCACTGACTCACTATCACACAGAACCTGACAAAATCCCTTTTGAGGATATCCTTGAGCAGGTTCCTTATCCAAAGGACTGAATGGGTTGCCATGCCAAGTGCCATCTAATTGGCTTGACAATTCAGAGAGGCTAATGTGGACTGACGGCGAGAGGTCCAAAGTATGGGACCACCTAGAAACATGATCAAAATCCTGTAAGTTTATTTAGAAAATTCCCCACCCCAAGAAGTGTTGCAAAAACATTTTAATGGGCAATCAGACTTCTTGGGGTGGAGATGAAACTTGAGGGACTTGGTTTCTTCCAAGTAATTGAAAAGGTGACACGCTGCTTTCCAATGATTCACTCCAGGCTTGGAGGCAAACTTAGAGAGCAGATTGACAGAAAAGAAAATGTTGGGGGAAGTTCCCACCGCAACATAGCTTAGGGCACCTATGATGGAGATATATCTAGAATAGTCAGCTGGCACCCCTTGCTTGTCAGTGACAAGCTCAAGATTAACAGGGAGAGGTGTGTAAGTTATTGAAGTCCCATCCCAATTTTCCTTGAGTAAGGAATCAATAACCTTCAACTGGTGTAGAGTAAAACCCTCACGGGTACGTACAATATCAAAACCTACAATGCCGACAAGACTCCCTGACCACTTGATCTCCAGTTTCCATTTTAAATAGTTCTCTAACTATTTAATCACTAGCATTGACAACCCCGTAACAATTCTGTCATCAACGTGAATCCATACCAAACCCAATTTGGTCACATGGTTGATGATATAGAGGCTAGAGTCATACTGACTTGACAAATAGCCCAAATCTGCCAGAATGACCTTGAGGTATTGCCACCAGTACCTGGTAGCTTGCCAAGTTCCATACAGAGCCTTTTTGAGCTTGAGACATGCCTTCTGGAGGTTTAACCCACACATCTTCATCAATTGGTGAGTTAAGATAGGCCGCAAAAAAACCACAATATTGTACTTGCCAATTATAGAACACAGCCAGTGAGAGAAACAGGTGCATAGAAGCATAAGTAGAGGTTGGAGCAAAAGTGGTGTTCAAGTCCTTCCCAGGGGTCTGAGGGAAACCCTTAGCAACATAACAGTCTTTGTAGCTGATAATGGTACCGCTGGATCCCTTCTTTTCAGCAAAGACCCAGCAGCCTCCCATCACACGTTGTCCTTGAGGTAGCGGTAGAACTTTCCAGAAACCAAGGCGGGACAAGTTGAGTTCACACTTGATTTCCAAGTCCCGATGATGTTTGTCTGGGGAGCTCATGGCTTGCTTAAAGTTCCTAGGTACCAAAGCACTGAACATAGAAAATCCTGTAAATCTTTTTCAGTAATTAGCTCTTGGGATTCAAAGGTTACATTTTCAGAAAAATCTCCTAGTTTCATAAGAAGAGTTTGTAGAAGCAAATTTTTAGAATCAGTTGTATTATCAAGATTGGGAGTAACAGGAGATTTAAGAAAATCAGACAGATTAGTGTCTTCAAAAGTAACCCATGCAGAAGACACAAACACTTTAGTAGCAGGAACCCAAAAGAGCCAACCCTTGCTTCCATCCAAATGACCAACAACGCAAGCCTCAACTGCTTGATAATCCAATTCTGAGTGTTTTTCAGGAGGTTTGCGTATCCACGCGCGACCTCCAAAAATCGTTGCTTAGTTGAACGTGGGTTTTTGTTAGAAAAGCGCCTCATATGGCGTCACACTACTGCTGCAGCTGTTGGGCAGCCGATTTAGCAAATTTTCTACCCAAAGGTAGGCCAAACCACAGAAGGATTTGTTAGAATACTGAATTTTTGAATTAGTTCTTGAAATTCAATGTCACTCAAATGTCATGGATCGTGAAATCTCAATACAGATTATTGTTTTATTTCCGAATTAATTTTTCGGTTTCATTTTTATTTTTTTATCTTTATTTTTATTTTTTTTTTTTTTATTTGTCAATTTCTCAAATCCCACTCAATCACTCAATCAACTCAAACTTCAAGATCAACTCAATCAACCTGATCTGATTATTCAACTCAACTCAAATCTCTTTTTCAACTGTTCTCATTCTTTTTCAATTCTCAAACTCAGTCTTCCAATTCCTTGGTGAGAAAAGAAAACATTTTATTTCTCAATTTTACTTACTCACTCATAATTTGTCGACATTAGTTCCTAAACCCGAGTAGTATCTATTGTCTCTAAAATTAAAATCCATATCAAAACACTATTAAAATAAACAGTTGGTTGTTTTTCCTATTCATTTCTATTTCCTTTCTAAAAATTATTGTTGACTCTTCATTTCAGTATGCTAGTCCTATTTTAGCAATAAATTTTTTTATTTCAAAACTTAAAATTTCTTACGGTTAAAAGCCGAACTCTTTACCGACTCGACGCTAAACCGGTGGAGGGGACTAGCTACGATGGCCGATTCATCATGTGTAGCCATCGTCAACGACGGATTTAGACAAGCCATGCTCAAAACGACGACTCGACGCTAAACCGGTGGAGGGGACTAGCTACGATGGCCGATTCATCATGTGTAGCCATCGTCAACGACGGATTTAGACAAGCCATGCTCAAAACGACTTTAGAGACGATACCCAAACTTACAGAAGATAACTACTCCATCTGGCGGGACAAAATGGACGCCTTGTTGGAACTTCGAGGCGTTTTAACCGATCTGGAAGAAGGAATGAACGAATTACATCCTAGCGACAACGTAGAAATCAAGCTACTTCTCATCTCTCGATTAGACTCTGTGACTCACGAGAACATAGTAACGGCAGAAAATCGAAACTCTGCGAGATTACTTTGGAAGTCAATCAAGGAGCGATTCGCTTCGTCTCAGGCAGCTAATAGAGCGAGAGTGTTCTATGATTTCCTTTACGTACCGTTCAAGGAAGACTCAGTTGAAATGTTTATCACCGACGTTCAAGTTTCTATAAAGAAAATGATTGACGTCGGGATTGTCTTGCCACCCAATATAATTGCTTATTTAATTCTTTTCAAATTTCCTCAATCTTTAAGCGATTTTTGAAGGCAAATCATGCATACTGATAAGGAACTCAATGCGGAATACGTTTTTAATCACTTAACGCAACTCCACAACGAAAATAAAGCTCAAAATAAGGAATCATCGAATTTAAACAATGAAACGGCCCTTATTTCCACCAAGTCAAAGTCAAAATCTAGACCAAACAGAAATTCTCGGTGCACAGAAGGTTTTCACAACCCGAAGCAAGACCAAAATCATCAAGCCAGCAAATGCTGGCACTTGCACCCGGATGTCGCTCCATTCCTCAATCTTTAAGCGATTTTTGAAGGCAAATCATGCATACTGATAAGGAACTCAATGCGGAATACATTTTTAATCACTTAACGCAACTCCACAACGAAAATAAAGCTCAGAATAAGGAATCATCGAATTTAAACAATGAAACGGCCCTTATTTCCACGAAGTCAAAGTCAAAATCTAGACCAAACAGAAATGCTCGGTGCACAGAAGCTTTTCACAACCCAAAGCAAGACCCAAATCATCTAGCAAGCGAATGCTGGCACTTGCACCCGGATGTCGCTGCAGAATGGTGGAGAGACAACCAGTCGAAGTGGAAAGCTAAAGGCAAGACTGACGAGGTAGCCCATTTCTATTCCTTACTCACTCTTTGGGTAGAGCATGGAGTTTTGAACAAGCGGATTATCCTAGACAGCGGCGCATCCGCTCACAAATTCAATGATAGGAGATACTTTGATTCTATTGAAACCTGCAACGATCAGAACATCAAAACTGGAAAAGCGGACGCGTCTCTCTCAATCAAAGGAAAAGGAGATGTTCGATTGCGAT
>JNCO01007528.1:0-11740 GCA_000785685.1 Uromyces viciae-fabae | reverse complement strand
AAAAAGAAAAAAAGAAAAAAGAAAAAAAGAAAAAAGAAAAAAGAAAGAAAAAAAGAAAAAAGAAAAAAGAAAGAAAAAAACAAAAAAACAAAAGAGAAAAGAAGAAAGAAAAGAAAAAAGAAAAGAAAAAATAAAATAAAAGAAAAAATAAAATAAAAGAAAAAAGAAAAGAAAAAATAAAATAAAAGAAAAAAGAAAGAAGAAAGAAAAAAAGAAAAAAAGAAAAATAAACTTTCTTTCTCTTTTCATTCATGTCTTCTTGTCTCTTTTTTCTTTTTTCCTTCTTGTTTCTTTTTCCATTTGACTTCTTTCTCTTACTTTTTCTGTTTCTTTTTTCTTTTTTTCTTTTTTCTTTTTTTCTTCTTTTTCATCTTTTTTGTTTGTTTCTTTGTTTCTTTTTTCATTTGACTTTCTTTTTCTTTTTTCTTTTTCTTTTTTCGAAAAGAGAAAAGAGAAAAGAAGACATGAACAAAAAAAGAAAGAAGGTTTATTTTTGGTTTTTTTTTTCTTTTTTCTTTTCTTTTTTCTTTTCTTTTTTCTTTTTTCTTTCTTGTTCTTTCTTTTTTTCTTTATTGGTCTTTTTCATTCCCTTTTTCTTTTTGTTTTTCATCCCCTTTTTCTTTTTTCTTTTTTCATTTTTTCATTTTTTTATTTTTTTTTTGATATTTTTATTTTTTTTTTGGGCAGAAACCCCCGTATACGACACTTTTCAGCCCAGAAGTATTGTATACTATATTTTCAGGGGAGGAAACTGTCGTATACGACACTTCTGGGCTGAGAATGTCGTATACGGGGGTTTCTCCGCGCCAATGTCGTATACGATATTGGGGCCCCCTAAAATGTTGTATACGACATTGGGGACCCCCCATCTTATTGTATAAAACACTTCAAAATGTTGTATACAATAAGAAAACAGGGGGTCCCCGACGTCGTATATGACATTTTGGGGGGCCCCGATATTGTATATGATAGTCTATACAATAGACTATTGTAGATTTAGCTCTCCCCTTCTTTTTTTATTTTCTTTTTTTTTTTTTTACGTGCTCAATTGATTTCACATTGCGCACAATTCAAGTAAGTCAAGATGTAGATACAAAAATTCTACTTCTGAGTGTATGTAAATAGATAATAGAATCTGCTCTTCTTGTGTGGTAAATATAAAAAAAAAATTGAGAGGAAAAGGAAAAGAAAAAAAGGAAAAAGGAAACAAAACAAAAATAATAGAAAATTTAAAAAGAGAAATAGAAATAGAAATCCACCTCTTTTGAACCGATTAGAATTGGAATTTCTTTTAAACTGACTCCCTACATTTTGTGCCGCCCTGAATGTAGTGATTTCTATTCAGCAGAATGCGGGGGAAGATGCCCCACTATAAAGTTGGTCAGACTTTATACCTAAATTTTTTGTGGCCAGGAAAACCAGAATAAAAGAAATTCCTGTTGTCCCCAGTCCTTTCCCGCCGTATTATCCTTAGAAAGAAATTTAATCAAACAAACAAAAAATTTAAAAAGTAAGTTTGTCAGCAGTAGATCAAAATATGTTGTATTTTTTTTTTTTTTTTAAAGAAAAAAAGGAATTAAAAGGAAAAAGAAAGAAAAAAAGAAACGAGAAAGAAATTTAAAAAGGCAAAAGAATTTTTCTTTTTTTTTTTTTTTATTGATTTTATTAAATTAAAATTGATTTGATTTTGCTTTAAATTTAAGAGATTTATTTTTATTTTTTTTTTATTTTTTATTTTTTTTTATTTGATGTATTGTTGAAGATTTTGAAATCTTCCTGTGTTGAGAATATAAGAACTAAGAGTTTTGAAACGTTTTGGTGAATCTAAAATTGATTGTAATGAGTAAGGATTCATTTTAACTTTTTCTTGAAATAATTTTTGTCTGAATATTTTACGTTGATTTTGGTATTTTTCCAAGAAATAAGAAAATGTTGAACTGTTTTGATCTGATTTTAAAAATTTCATTTGGGTGAATCAATAGCATTAATTGTGAATAAAAATTCATTCAGAGTAGAATGAGAAGATCTGAGTTGATAAATGATTGATGAGAAGCCTTTTTCTAATTTAGACAATTCTTCAAAAATTTTATTTGGTGGAGTTTTTAAAATAATATTGTTTCTTTTAATTGTTGATAAATTTGTTGATTGTTTTGAATTTTTTTTGATTAAAGTGATAACTGGAGAAATGCTTTGTTTGAAACCTTGAGAAAATAAATAAAAGTCTTTACATGTTTCTTTTGGAATTAACTCAATTTATTTATTTTCAGGAATATCAACGTGTCCAGGACACCAAAAGAAAGAAAAATGAGTTGAAAAAGTTTGGTTGATTTTGTTGTAATTTATTATGAAAATTTAATAATCTTGATTGTGCAGATTTGATTGTTGGAAATTTTGTTATTGCTCTTAATGCTGATTGACTATCACAAAAAATGTTGACATTGAGCAAAGAATTTTGTTCTGATGAAAATGATGAAATAATTTCAAGCGCCATAAAAAGTCCTTGAATTTCTGCTTCAAAAACTGTGGCTTGGTCAGAATTTCCAAGGCATGATCTACAAATAACATTTTTACATTTTGCTGCAGAACCAATACCTTTTTCAGGAATAAGAGAGCCATCTGTAAAAATAATAATTTCTTTCTTTTTTTTTTAAATCAATCAATTGGTTAGTAATAATTTTTTTTGCATCTTGTTTGTTTAAATTCCAATTTTTTATTGAGAAAGAAAAATTTTTCCATGGTGGAGCTGGATGAGTATGAATAATTTCAAAGTTTTCCCAATGAAAATTGTTAATAAAATCTTTTTGAATCAAAGAATAAATTTTGCTTGGTTAAAGAGTTGGATTTTCTTTTAATTCTTGAGAAATCAAAATTTTTGACGAATGATCAGAAGGAAAATAAAGTCTTTTTATGATGAAAGAGTGGATTTGTTTTGTTGCAATTGAAATGATTGAGTTCATTAGATTTTTTCTGTTTAAAAATTCATTTGGAGTTGATTTAAAAAGACCAAGAATGAGGCGTGTAGCTTGATTTTGAAGTACTTGAAGAAAAGAAGAAACCTGTTTAAAATTTTTATTGTTAAACCAAATCAAAGCACCATAAAGGACTCTGGAAAAAAAGATACTGTTAATTAAATTTTTCGCATTTTTTATACTTAAACCATAAGAACATTTATTTATTTGAGATAATTGATGAATTGTGAAATTTCCTGTTTTTTTAATTTTCTTAAATTGTTCAGAAAAGGTTAGTTTTGAATCAAAAATAATGCCAAGATATTTTATTGATAGAATTCTGGGTAAAATAAGTTGGCCAAATTTAAAAGATAAGTTTTGATTAGTTTTTTTTGTGGAAAAAATCATAAATCCTGCTTTTTTTTGATCAAAAATTGCATTATGAAAAGAACCCCATTTCCAACAATTTTCAGCCGTTTTTTGAAGTATTTTGATTGAATTTTGGATATTTCTGTGAGCTGAAAGATGAACAACATCATCTATGAAACCTAAAGAAATAGTATCTTGATTTAAAAGAAGTTTATTAGTAGAAAAGTAAATCAGAATTATAAATAATATATAAAATTGGAGAAAGTGGTGAGCCTTGGGGTAAACCACAATTTAAATCAAAAAAATCTGAGATGAATTTTTCAAGAGGTAAAGAAGTTGATCTGTTGGAAAGAAAGTTGTTGATAAATGCACATAAATATGTTGGACAATTTTTTTTGATTAAAATGTGAGTGAGGTGTTGATTGATGACTGATGGAAAAGCTGATTTAACATCTAAAAACAAAGCAGAAACTGATTTTTTTTCACACCATTTATTTTTAATCCAAGAAGATAAAAATAAGTTAGCATCATTAGTGGATCTACCAGCACGTGCACCAAAATGGCCAGGAGCCAAAGAATTAGTTGATTCAGCCCAGAAAGTGATTCTGTTGGTGATTAAATATTCTTAAATTTTTCCCATGCAGCTGAGGAGAGAAATTGGTCTGTAGGAGGAAGCTGTGGAGTAAGAATCTTTGTTGGATTTTCTGATTATAGCTGTAATTGCATGTTTCCAAATTGTTGGAAAAAAACCTAATTTCAAACAAGCAGAAAAAAGAATTCTAAGAGGATCAATCAAAACATCTTTTGCCATAATTAAATGTTCATTTTGAATTAAATCAGCACCTGAAGATTTTTTCTTTTTTAAAATGTTGAAAATATTGTTAATTTCATCATTATAAATTTCAGGAAAAGAAAATTTGTTTGAAAAATTAAATTGAGGAATATCAGACAGATCACAATTGCGGACTTTTGAAGTTCCTTCAAATAAAAGTTTTGCTTGTTCTTGTTTTGATGATGTCAAAATTCCTTCAGAGTTCATGAGTGGAGAAATGTTGTTTGAAGAAGATGGTTTGATGAATTTGTAAGCTGTAAAAATTTGATGATTGTTTGAAGAAGCAAGAAAATTACGCCAGTGTTTTCTTTTGAAATTTTAAATTTTTTGTTTTGAAATTATTTTGCCATGCCCAATAACAGATTTTTGATTTTTCAGAATTTGATAAAAGCATCCATCTTCTAGCTCCATTTCTATTTTTAACAATTGGATTTAAAATGTCTTTATTCCACCAAGGTTTATTTTTAATAATATGATCCTTGATAAGTCTAGATTGATCATTCATAGAGTTTTGAATTTGTTCAGAAATAAAATTTGAATAATGTTCAATCTCAGAAGTTGAATTGATTTGAGGTGGAAAATTTACAAGATTAGATGAAAGTGATTTTTGAAATTTTTCTTTGTCAAAATTTTTATTTGGAGATCTTCTAAATGAATTTAAAATTGTTGGATAAAAGTTTAATTTAATTCTCAAAGCTTGATGATCTGAATTATGATTGTTTGAAGAAGTTTCACATTTTTCAATATATTTTAAAGCTGAAAAGTTGGCCCAAATCAAATCAATTGTTGTAGGAGAACCACGTCTAGGAAAAAATGTTGGAATATGTTCTTCAGAAATGATTTTAAAACCATGTTGTCCAAAAATTTTGAGAAGATCTTTAGATTGATTATTTGTTTGATTATAATTTGTTGGATTCCACGCAGAATGATGAAGATTAGAATCCATGAAAAGAAAAGTGGGCTCATTTCTTGAATTGAAATTTTCCAGCCATGATTTTAGTAAAGGAAGGCCACTGAAGGATGGTGTCTGATTGTATAGATTGATAAAACACATTTTTGAACAATTTGGATGATTAAAGATAACCTCAAAAGCTGAGAGGAATTTTGAGCCACCTGATAGAGGAAAGATTGATTCTGATGGAAAAGATTTTTTAAATAAGGCGCATGTTCTGTGTTTTGAGTAGAAGTCAATTGCTGCGTGATTGTGATCTAAGAAAGAAGACAAATTTTGATGATTTGGAGTATTAAGAGTGAACATATTTAGACCTGGTTCCTGCAAAAAAACAATAGAAGCCTCTTTTTCAGAATTTAAAATGCTGTTAGTAGTTTCAATTTTATTATAACCATTTAGACTTAAAATTTGAAAAGAAGAAAAATTTTCATTATTATTATTTTGATTATTTTCAATTGGGATAGAAGAAGGAAAAAAAGAGGGAGACAAGGGATTAAGATCAGAAAAAGTCTTAAGGTTGTACTAATCATTGAGTGTTATTGTTTTTTTTTGGTTTTTTTTTTGGAAAGACTCTTCTTAATGGACAAAGGTTGCCTGTAGGGGAATGTCTGAGTGAGAGATCATCATTATCTAGATGAGTGGAAATATTGGGCTTTGTTGTTTTTTGATGGTTAATGCATTGGAAACCAATAATATTATCAGTTTCCAAAGAGTTGCAATCTTTGTAATTGTGGTTGTTGCCGCATTTAATACACAGAGGGTGGTTTTTACAGAAACTGGCTGTATGACCGACTTCTAAACAGTTGAAGCACTGAGTCGGTGCTTTAGTGTAGTGTGCTTCTCTCAAGTACATTGATTGGTAAAACAAGCCTCCTCGTTTGATTTCGAGAGCGAGTGCTTTTTCTTTTAGATTCAAAACAATTGATCCATGTAGTTTTTTTTGACTATGCGGGTTTCCTAGCCACCTATCATTGTCAATAATTTACTCATTGATATTGTTTTCTTTGCATAAAAGGCTTAGATCATTGGAAAAATTAAAATTTGTCCAAATAGAGTGTATGACAACGGGAAAAGTTGTTGCTTTAGTAGTAAGGAGTGGATCAGATAAATGAGTCAACTCATGTTTATGAGTAAGTAGCCATTGGTCTTTAATCTTTGAATCAACAAAGAATTCAAATTCTCCCGAAGGTAAGACTGAAGACCCTTTAATACTAATCGGAATGTTATCATCCGCACGAGAGTTCAGATATTTCAAAGTTTCATTTATTTTTTTTGTGATGACTTCATTAGTCATGTATTTAAACGGAGCTGTGCCTTGAACCTTTTGGATAAGAAAGGAAACAGGCTTGAATCTATTTATGAACCCGTTTGTTGGAACGAACGGAAGAAAATTTCCTTGATTAGACCGGTGCATGGTATTCGCCTGACCTTGTCTTAAAATGTTTGAACTAAAAACATTTAAGGGAATTTTTTTAAGATTCTTATTATTAAAAGAATTTTTTTGATAATTTTGAGTATTTTTTTTCACTATTTCATTCCAAGCTGGATGATTAGAAGGGAAAGAATAAGATTTATTTAAAGATAAAGAGGGATTGATAGGATAAATAGAATGAGGAGAAACTGGATTGTTAATGTGATTGGGATTGTGAATAGAATTAGAAATAGAGTTGGGATTAAAAGAAGAAGTAGAACCAATGTCAGTATTGTTCTTATTTAATTGATTTTTCATTAAGAAGGCAATATTTTCTTCTGGTTTTTTAATTTTTTCGTCTTGTTTATTTATTTTTTCAGTTTGATTGTGTAAGTTGTCATCACAAATTTTTTTTAAATCTTTATATTTTTTTTTTTTGATTAAAGAAGAAGTACTGCTCTCTTTCCATTATCTTGATAAATTTGGAATGATTATCAAAAGAGATGAGGAATCCATTTTCTGTTTTCTTTGAAATAGTAGAAAAAAATTCAAGGCTAGGGATTGAATCCTCTTGATTTTGACTTTGATCTATGTTCATGTCATCATTTTTGTTGTTGTTTATTTGTTGATTATTTATTTTTTGAGGAGTGGGAGTGGTAGACCTAGATGACAGAGGATAATCCATGTTGGATTGAAAGAAAAATAAAGTTTGAAAAGAGCTCTAGCTGAGTTTTTGTTGAGGAGTTGAGGGGAGGGTGGTGAAGTGTTTTTGGAAGATGATTTGAAGGTTAATGAAGATTGGAGTGATTTTTTGATGAGTGGTGGTGATACTGTTGAGTGGTGATATGAGTTTTAGAGTTTTGAGATTGCGGTAGGACAGAGCTTTTTCCTTTTCTTTTTCTTTTTCTTTTTCTTTTTCTTTTTCTTTCTCTTTTTCTTTTTACTTTTATTTTTCTTTTTCTTTTCATTTTTCATTTTGTTTCATTTTCTTTTGATTTTCTTTTTTTTTTGTTTTTCTTCTTCTTTTTTGTTTTTCTTTTCTTTTTTTTTTTCTTCTTCTTTTTTGTTTTCTTTTCTTTTTTTTTTTCTTCTTCTTTTTTGTTTTTTCTTTTTATTTTTATCTTTATTAAACTTTTTAATTTTTGACTTTATCTTATTTTTCTTTTCTTTTTTGTCTTCCTTTTGTTTTTTTATTTTTATTTTTATTTTTATGTTCATGTTTATTTTTATTTTCCTTTTTCAATTTTTATCTTTATCTTGATCTTTAATTTTTTTTTATTTTTTTATTCTTTTTCTTTTGTTTTTTCTTTTTTTGACCTTAATTTTTATTTTTTTATTTTTTATTTATTTTTATTTTTATTTTTTATTTTTCTTATGAGTTGCTTTTTATTTTTTATTTTATCTTGATGTTTGTTTTTATCCTTATTTGAGTTTTTTTTCTTATGTTTATGTTTATTTTTTATTTTTTATTTATTTTCCTTTTTCAATTTTTATCTTTATCTTTATCTTTTCTTTTTTCTTTTTCTTTTTTCTTTTTCTTTTTTCTTTTTCTTTTTTCTTTTTCTTTTTCTTTTTTCTTTTTTCTTACTCTTTTCTTTTTCTTTTTCTTTTTCTTCTTTTCTTTTTCATTGACGTTTGTTTTTATTTTTATTTTTATTTTTATGTTCATTTTTAATTTTTTCATTTTTACTACTCCACTACACGGCAATCCTGATTGCCGTGCGCTGGAAAAAACCTTAATTAATTAAGTTTTTGGCCAGCGCACGGCAATCCAAATTGCCGTGCGGTGTCTTTTTGGCCAATCCACGGAAATTGCCGTGTTTTGGCGAAAAAATTCCCATGAATTTACCGGGGGCCTTCTTTAAAAGCAGTTGCAGCAAAACTACCACCTCTGAATGCAGCCAACCTAATCAGGTGCTTGCCAATTGCTTATTATTCCACCCTTCACTTCCAACTCCTCTTGAATTATTTAAGAGTTGTTATATCTCAAATAAAGATACTTCTCAAATAAAGATACCTTTGTATCTTTAAAATTAACCATATAAGTTTCTTGCTGGTTGCCATCACAACCTTCTACATAAGAGACACCACTTAACTAGTGGTACTGGTGTTATTAAGACTGATACTCTTATAAATAACTACAATAGGTATAAACCCTTGACTGTGGAGTCATTGTAACACCTAAAAATATATACATAAGGACAGGAATAGTAATGAAAGGGTTATTTTCACCCTTCAGTTTCATATCCAAGCCTTACAAAAAGGAAGTGAAGGAAGGTTAGTTGGTTACATTTCAAAACTCCGGTCATATTGTATCTTAACTAACAGTGGCAATATCATCTCAACTAAGCACGTTAGATTTCTTCAAAAAAACCTTGAAGATCTTAAAATTGATGATGAAGATTTAGACATTGGCACATTTTCTCCTCCACAAGCTAATCCAAATACTCAAACAGAAAACTCTCTCAAAGACTCAAATATTGACACAAACTCTCAAGTTTTAAATGACAAAGAGTCATCATCAGAAGGCTCAAACAGAAAAGAAGTTTCTGAGCAACTCATTCTCATTGAAGATCTCCCAGAAAGTGAAAACAAGCGGATTCTGAGGGATAAATCAGCTATCAAACCTCCCTTTTGATATGGATTTCCTCAAGAACGTTGCGGGTTTCACCACTATTTCAAGCCAAAAACTTACAAGCAAGCTCTAAAGAGCACGGAGTGTATCAAATGGAAAGAAGCTTTTAATACTGAACTTGAATCTATTGAGAACCTATCAGGATGGGAAGATTATCAAGGACCAAAGCCACTCAATCACCTTAACACAATGTGGGCCTTTAAGATAAAAGACAATTGTCACCACAATTCACTCAAATACAAAGCTTGTCTCTGCATACAAGGATTCAACCAAATATATGGGCTGGTTTTTGAAGAAACCTTTTCTCCAACGGGCAAGTTTACCACATTAATAATGCTAATGACTTACGCTGTTCATGAAGAATTACCACTTCATCAATTTGACATCAAAGGTGCTTGATTGCATGCTCCAATTGATAAATTATTAATCATCAAAACTCCACTTGTCTCTGCCAGAAGATCCAGCTACCTCAAACTCAACAAATCTTTGTATGACCTCAAACAAGCCCCCAAAAATTGGTACTCAACACTCACAAAATGGTTCAAATCAATAGGGTTCCAGGAATCTAGCAGCAATCCTTGCTTATACCTTAGCAGCAATGGTCACTCTAGACTATTTTTCCACATTGATGATTTAATTCTAGTAGGGGGTGAAAATTGTTTTGAACAAAAATTTCTTAAAAAATTCCAGAATTCATTGTCTCACAAGCCAAAAACTATCCTAGGAATGAAGTTTGAGAGACAAGAAAATACAATTTATCTAATTCAACCAAATCAAATTAATCATGGTCTAAAAGAACTTGGACTACTTGATGCCTTGATATCCTTGACCCCACTTACACCTTGCCTGAAACTCAAAAGCGCAACCAACGGAGACTTTGAAAACTTCAAAAATCTTAATGTCAACTATTGCTCAGCCATAGGCTTACTAAACTACATAGCAAGACTAACCAGACCCAAAATTAGCCTTGCTGTCTCAAGTCTTGCCAGATTATCCACAAAACCAGGGATGCAACACTGGAATGAGGTGAAAAATTGCTGGAAATATCTCAAACACACACAAGACATGCAGTACACCATTGACAGAAGAGATGCTGCCAATCCTTTAAAGATATTCAGTGACGCTTCCTGGGAAGATGACCCCAATACCTGCCAATCTCAAAGTGGCTATCTGTGTCTGTGCTGTGGTACAACAATCTCTTGGAACAGCATTAAACAGTGTAGTGTGGTATACAATGTTACCAACACAGAACTTAATGCTTTTGTTGATTCAGTCCTTGAGGGTATCTGGCTCAAACATCTCTACAATGAATTATTCCAGGAAAACTTGAAAACTATTCCTCACTCAATCAATAACAGCGGCCTTGATGTCAAGTTAAGAAAATTTGGCTCAAATTCAAAAACTTGACACAAAGATTTAAAATGCAAGGGCATGAGAGAAAAAATAGAAGAAAAAGAAATCAAAATACAATTAATATCTTCTGAGTTAAATATTGCTGATGCCCTGACCAAACCGGCTTCTTTGCCATCTTTACTCAAACTCACCAAGCTTATTGATCCAGCGTTCAACTCCAATTTATCATCTCACCAATGAGGGGGGGTGTAAGAATGGAAGTCATGTTGTCAAAATTTTCAGTGAAATTTCACTAGGCTTTCACACATCTAGAAAGCAGAAGTCTATCTCTTTTAATTTTTTTTCCTACGTTCAATTTAAAAAAATAATAAATAAAAGTAAATTTCAAATCTCAAAAATATCAAAGCTTGAAAATCACCATCAATCACACTCAACCAATCACACTCAACCAATCACACTCAACCAATCACACTCAACCAATCACACTCAACCAATCAAACTCAACCACAAACTCTCAAAAATATTTTCTTCAAACATTTCCTTCCAATTGTCCTTGGTGAGATCAAGAATAATCTAACAGCTCTAAAAAAATTTCAATCACAAACTTCTCATCTTCTTCAGTCCCATTCAATTGTCTTCCTGCCTTAATCTTCATTCCTTTGTTTATTATAAAATCAAATAAAAATAAAATGCTGGTTTCTGTCAGCATCTGAGGCTATTGATATAGTCCAGAGAAGCTGCAATATAAATTATTCTATTTTTTATTTTATCTTACATTTTATTATGATACCAGTAAAAAAGAGGGAATCACTACGTGCATTTTGCTGACGTCCCCGCCGGGACGTCACCAAGACGTTTACTTGACGTTTCCATTGACGTCTCAGAAATTTTCCCAACGTCAGCTCACATTCTGGAACGTCAGTTGCCACCCCTGGCGGAGGGCGCCCTTCGGGTCGCCAGGGGGGTACCCCCCACACCTATCTCGGATCATTGAAAAACCATCTTCATCACTCTTCACCCAACCTACCAACACAACCCATTTTCCGACCCTTATCACCCAGCTCCTAATGTCTTCTACCATGAAAATTTGCTGCAAGTGCTCTCAGTGTATGCAAAAAACTTTCACCAACTCTGAAGATCAGCTCAAAAACGGCCAATACCTCTTGAAACGGAATCATTACAAGCACATTCTAGCCGACCGCCAAAATATTCAATCTCCAGAACCTGTACCTGAACCAGA
>JNCO01007524.1:0-12087 GCA_000785685.1 Uromyces viciae-fabae | reverse complement strand
GGATTTCAAATATAAATCATTTCAATTATCTCTTTCCATTCTCACTCTTGGCATATGTATAGCCAACTTTCAAGATTGGACAAGATATAGATATTTGAAAAGTTCCAATAAAGTTATTTAAAATGCCTGACATTACCACTAGGGGAGCTTTCTTGGCACTCTCTAGAAAGTGCCTTGCTTCAATTTCATGTCTTGCATTGTATGAAGTAAGCTACATCTTTTTGGTAAACTAGTACTACCTTGTTGCTGAATTTTGCTATAAAGGCAGTGTGATTTGGGTCTAAATGCTCCTCATATCATCCTCAACTGATCAGGTGAGTACTGTGTCACCCAACTGTACGCGCGTACGTTTGGGTGGACTGTCTGTCTGAACTGAACTGCCGCACTGCAGCCAGAACAGCCAGGGGGCTTATATTCACCACAATTGGGTCAAATATATAGGTAACTCCTGCTCAACTGCAGCTTAATTATGGTGTGTTTATACACCGGTTGCAGATGTCATTGGCGTGAAGTTCAAGCTTAGTTATGCAAGAATTACACATTTAGGAAGGAATCAATGGTGCTCAAGTTGTGGATAAGGGGTAAAGTTAGGCACTCTCTGGAGAGCGCCAGAAAAGCTCCCCTAGTGTACATTTGAATCACTCAACATAATTATTTTGTATTCTTTTTTTAAATTAATGTATAATAGTCGTACATAATTTCTCATTATTTTATGGATTATAAATTATTAATAGGATGTTGTTACATGTAATTAACATGGAAACATTAATATCAAGTTTTTGCCCTCGTTTTGCTTCATTCAATTCATTGAGGAACCATTAAGCCCCTTTTTGGGTATTTTGGGTATTTTTTGGGCTGTCTTGATACTGTTTGTATCTCACAGGCTGACAGAAAGCCAATTTGGAGAACGCTTCTTCTTTAAATCATGTTTGAGCTTGGTTTCAATGTCTTTTCAATCAATTTGAGGTGAGCTTTCTTTTTTTCCGGCTAATTCTGGTTGAGAAGATTTTTTTTCATCATTTTTTAAGGCCATTCTGATGGAATTGAAGTGAAATGGTTGATTGAAAAAAAAAGAGGCAGAAGTGATTGAAAAATGAATGAAATATAATGTTGAGTTGAGGAGGGATCGTTATGTTCAACTTGACAAGGCTTGCCAGAGGTCCGTAAAGTTAGGAAACCCTGGCAAGACATCTAGCGACTCCTTTGTTAAAGAGCCCTAAAGAGGGTGTGGGTGTGGAGCCAGGGGGTTAATTCATATTGAAGTTTGCTTACCAAGCCGGCTTACCGGAACAATTGTGGATGCTCTTAAGCTTGCAGATTTAGGGGGGTTTTTGTGAAATTTTGCTGCGGGTAAAGATCTGTGTGCCCCCTCCGCCACACAGTTTCACAGTGTAAACCCCGGAATGACTAAGAGCATCTCTAGTAGCTCCGGGGTCAAACCCCTTTTAGCCCTCTATAGCGGCTCAAGTCCAAAAAAAGGGGTCCAGTGGTCCCACCACCAGATCCGCTAGAGGTTGAAAAATCCTATCCACCCTCCCAAAAACTGCAAAACTTGGAAGCTCATCATCCAAGCTCTCCATCCCCAAACTGGTCCTTCCTATGTCCATTCTAAATCTTTTTTTTTTTCATCACACTCCACCTTCATCATGACTTCAGAAATCTTCAATACCAGCTTATTTTTGAATGAAATCCTCACCATCAATCCATCCAAGCAGTCCACCATAAGTCCAACTGATTAATCAACTCCAAAACCCAAAAAAGAAGATGCAAACAAAAAAAGAAGATAAAAAACCAAGAAAAGAAGACAAAAAACCCAAGAAGAACCCAAACTGGAGAATAGAAGAAGACAAAAAACTCTGCATTTCCTGGATCAATACATCTTGAGACCCAATAATTGGCATAAACCAGACAGCAAAGGCTATTTAGCAATGAATCCATCTGGCTTATCAAGAGATGGTTGATTGTTTCAACAATGAAAACAAAACAACCCAGAACTTTAGACCTCTTCCTCCACATCTCCAGAATTTGTTGGAGTGTTGCTTGGCCACAATCCAACTGTGAGTCAGTAGATTTTGTGGCTTTTACGCTCAAGTCAAACTTCGCTTTGTTGGAATTGCATTCCTTCTAGCTCAAAATCTCTTAAGAGAAAAACCTTAAGTGAGTCTTTGCACTCATCAAATAATTAAAAGAGAATTATATTAAATCTTAATAATAATTTATTTATTAAATTATTGTTTTTATTTATTTATTAAATGTTATTATTGCTTTGTTGTGTGACAGGTGTACTGTCACATTCTCATAAAGAAAACCACTCGAGTGGTCAACAAGCTTTAAATTCTCTAGATTCAGAACAAACTATCGAATGGTCAACAATATTCGCATAGTGATTTAGATGATAACTTGTCATCAAATTTGTAAGTCGTATTGTCTTACAAATCAGTTTTATTTTTCTTATAAAATAATTCTACTTCATAATAAAAATTACTAACATGTAATTCTTTTTATGAAACAGAACTGAACCATAAAACGAATCAAATTAAAATTAATAAATCGTATTACTTCTCATAAGCAGTAAGTAAACGATTTATATTAATAAAATAAGTTTGTTAATAACTTAGATTAAATAAAATCAAATATTTATTTTATATTTTTTCTTTGATTAAATAAATATCTTTTATCTAAAAAGAAATATCATTTAAAAGAAAAAACTAAAAATTTAAAAATAAAAATATAATATATATTTTTAGAACGTTTTAATTATACAATTATATTTATAAATCAAGTCTATTTATTTAGATCAAAAGAAGCAGATTCTAATCTGCCCTCAGGTATATAACTTCATAAGTTTTTTCTCTATTTTTAATTAAATAGTTTTTCTTATGAAATTATTGTATTTTATGTTTTACTTATTTTTGAAATTAAAAACTTCAGTTTTCTCATTCTTTCACGCTTCAGCAGCGGTAAAAGCCTTGAAGATATTGTCAGTCTAGCTTTCTTGTTTTGTCTTTTTTTTACAAAAAAATCTTTTTAATTATTCATCTTTTTTTTCAGTTTTCCAAAGCAAAAGAGTTATATAAAGAAGAAATAGGGCAACCATTTACCCTTGATCACTGTTGGACATTGTTGAAAAACTGTCGAAAATGGTCCAACACAATGGATAACCTTGAAAAAAAAAAAGATAAACAAAAGAAACAACCAGAAGAAAAAAATGAAAAAAAACTTGACTTGCCCTACATGGATCCTGTCACAAATACAACCAAGGATCCGGCCCCTCTACCTGACAATTTCACCATCAAACGCCTGCAAGGAAATAATTCAGAAAAAAAAACAAAGGACCACCAATGCTGGATTTGGCATTGTTAATGAAAATCAACAAGAGTTGATCCAGATCTCCTAAAGATAGTCATTTGGTACCTGAAGAGGGTACCTATTACCTTTGAGAAGGTACCTCTTACGCCTGCTACAGAACCAGTAAAGGCTGCCAGGGGTGGTACTATACTAGGTACTTGATTCTGGAAGGAATTTGGTGTGGTAACCTGGTACCTCCCACAAGTACCTCTCAGTGCTGGCTAATGTTAGAATAATAGTTTTCAGTTCCTTTTAAAAATTATTATTTCAGTTCAAATTTCACTTCACTGTCACAAGAAATCTTTCACACTTATTTCCTTTCAATTCATTTTCTTTATTTTTGTTTATTTTTGTTCATTATTTTTTTTTCCCGTCTCATTCAATAAACACTCAACTCACACTACTCAATCTCACACTCTCACACACCACAACTCTTTGATTCTTCAACTGACTTTTCAATCACTCAATCAATTCAAGTCAGATCAAATACCTTCAAACTTTTCCTTTCAGATTCCTTGGTGAGAATATTAAAATTATTTCCAATTGATTAAAAATCCATCTTAACTAATTTTTCATGTTATCAGTCTCAAGCCTAAAAATATAGTTTTTCTTCTTGTTTCTTAAATAAAGCTTTGTCCTAAAATAAAAATAAAATTGTTGGTTACTTTCAATTATCTTCTTTCAAATATTTGTTATTGACTTCTATGATTCAGTGTGATGGTCCTTTTAAGGTAATAAATTCTAAATTCAAAATCAGAAACCTGACAGCTAACAGTGGGGGAATCAACTTCAGAAGCCTTCAGAAAAATCATTGACTCTAGCTTCTCAAAAACAAAAATGGCTCCCAATCACAAACAACCCAAGCATTCATCCTCTCTCACATTGTTGACATTAACCCAGGAAGATTCACCAGGCCAATAGAAGCCACCAGTAAAAAAACAATCAAGTCCCAATTGAAAAAGACAACACCACTCCTCAACCTAGCCAGCCTTCATCCAATGAGGAGAATTTAAGTGAGTAAATATTTTCTACTCAAATAAAAATCCAATCAGAGATGGTACCTTGGAAGTATGGAAAAAGTGGCTTGATAATGCTAATGCAACAAGGGCCAGAAATAAGTCCAAAAAAAAATTTATAGTCTCAGATGAGGATTGAGCCTAGTATTAAGTAATCGGCGTAGTCTGAATGTTAGAAAGAAATTACATTGGTGATGCTTTAAGGAAAATTATTGAATATGTGGGAATTAGACCACTTTTTACCAATCTGGAGCCCCAATTATTGCAGAGGTGCCTGGGGGTACCAGTGGGTACCTGCCTCACTTCCAAGGGAGTTCCAGGTGTGGTACTAGGTACCCAAATGTTTCCAAAAAGTGGAGTGGTACCCTGGTACCGGTTGATACCCAGGTTAAATTGACTATCTTTAAGATCTCCAGGGAAAAACTCTAGACCATGCAGGAGGTTTCCAAAAATGTGGTCATGGCAACAAACACCAAAGGGTTGGATGTGGATGCCCTCACATTCTATCAAATAAAAAAAAAAAGAAGTCCTTGCTTGCTTAATGGAGCAACAAGGATAAAGTTTCAACCTTGTTTGTTTCTTAGATCTTATTATTTTTATTTATTTTTTGTTTCTTGTATGCGTCGGTTGCCTCCCAAGTTTTTTTTTCTCCTATGCATCGGTATTACCTCCCATTTTTTTTTCTCGTGTGTGTCGCTATTGCCAAACACTTAAGATTCATTTTCCCTTCATTTCAATCTGAAAAGAAATTTGAAGAAAATAAAATGAAAAACATTCTTTGCAAATGTGAGAAATCATACAAAGTAAATAAAAAAAGAACAATTTTCCAAAGTGAGAAACGAGGTCAATAAAATTTAACACAGTGAATTGAGTGTAAGAAAAAAGAAAGGGAAGACAAAAGAAAGATAACAAAGATGATTGATAATTCTTGTAATCCTTGGTGATCCCAGAGATGATTGACTGGATCTTCTTTGAGTTCTTTGTGCTTTTTCTTATTGAACACGTCTGTAAATCTTGCTAAAAATCTCTTGAAATCTTCTTTAGGTGGTTGTTTGTCTTGAGATGAGGATCTAGGAAAGGAATCATTCTGGTTTAAAAGATTGGAGTCTTGCTGATTGTTGAAAAGTGATACTTCAAGACCAGCGGCTCTCTCATCCTCCACAATCATATTGTGGAGGATGATAACTGCCTTCATGATAAAACATGATTTGTTGTAATTCCACAACCAACCGGGATGGCACACAATAGCCCATCAAGCCTCAAGAACGCCAAAGGCGCGTTGAACATCCTTGCAACATGCTTCCTGCATTTTTGCAAAATGCTATTTTGAAAATATAGATACATGAGATTAAAAATCAAAGAAAAAAAAAGGGAAACAAATAACACACTAGCTCACCTTGTGTTTGGCACTTTGTGGTTGAGAAATGGTGTCGATGAGGGTAGCATACTTTGGGTAAATCCCATCAGTCAGGTAATCACCAAGCTCATAATCGTTTCCATTCACTTGGAACTTGATTTTGGGTGCTTTTCCATACAGTAGTTTTTGAAATAAAGGAGATTGATTGAATACATTAATATCATTCGAGAGCGCTGGGGAGTCCAAAGTATGCGTGCCAAATCCATAGCTTGACACCACCTCTTCTAAAATGAGAGTTACCTTTTCCTTACTTCTATATTGTCCAGCAAATGCAGTTGGAAAATTTTTCCAACTCCAATGCGTACAGCCCAGGGATCCTGACATCCCTGGAAAACTCCTTTCTTTTGTGACAGAGAGAAGGTTGGCTAGATCAGATTAGTTTGGACTTCAGAGGTAAATTTTGCTGTAAATCTCTACTATTGCTTGGCCAAAAAATCTTCAAGAATTCAAGCAAGGTGCATTCACCTGGTAATGTTAATCTCAGGTATTAAAATTGAAATAAAATTAGTGGGAAGAAACAAGAAATAAAAATAAAAAAACACAAGGAAAAAACAATTACTTACTCATGCGGACATACTTGTCAACTGAGTCAGCACTGAATTCATAAGCCAGAATCCTCAATGAGGATGTGACTTTTTGGAAGGAAGATAATCCTAGATTTCCTGCTGAGTTGTGTTTTTGGATGAAGTTTTTGTTGTATTTTTTCACTTCCTTGACAATCTTGAAAAATAGGCATTTTTGCATGCGGAATTGACGGCAAAAAATATGGTCCGGATAGGTGGGGTTCTCAGCAAATTAGTCATCAAAAAGCTGCTGATCACCTTGAATTTGGTTGATTGATGGTTCTTTGACCAAAATTTGATCCACCATGTTTGGATTGTCCTTCATTTTGAATAAGATACGCGCTGACAAGCTGAAAATAGGCTAGGATGTTGTCGTCATTGTTCATTACACCAAGAAGGTGTTCTGGGCTGATCATGTTGAGGAGATTGTTGTAGAAGGAAGATTGATGGATGATATATATATATATATATTTGGATATCAAAAAAAAAAAAGAGGTGGACATCCTTGTCTGTTCAAGATTCTGTCCTCACGCGGTAGAGGTCTTTTCACCCCAGCTCCAATAGAACATTGGTTGGAGCCAGAGTGGTGAAATTCTGGTGTCAGCTTGTTACATGTGGAAGAAGCCGTGGGTCGGTGGTCTAATTGACCCTGGCACTACTAGAGATGCTCTAAATTGTCAATCCGCAACTCCAGCTACTTGCCAAATGTCCAGGTTGTAAGTTTTTGAATTTCTTTCCTATCTTCTTTATTATCAATAAAGCTAACACCTTTTGTCCCTTAGGAAAATGTATCACAAATATTCCGCCACTTTCAAATTTACTGTGGTTTAGGCAGTGCTTGATGGTGCAAATTTTAATCGAAATAAATGAGGCGCATGGGGCTCAAATCAGTTCAGACTCTCTCCAAAGTTTGTGCCTAATCTAAAATTATACCTGTTTGGTTGTAAATGATCCAGCTACTTATCAAGTTTGAGGATGGCCTTTAACTCTGAGTCACGATGAACATGCTTTTGTACTTGAAATGGTCACTGAAGAACCAACTATTTATCTAGCGGAAATCCGGCTTCATCTTCTGGAGCCAGCTAATCTGAAGATTTCTTTGAAAACAACATCCAATGAACTGGACCAGAGACTCAATCTAACCCAAAACAAATGTACAAGGTTCACCCCAGACCAAACCCTGAGCAACAAGCAGCCTACATCATTCTAATGGCCCACCACAATCAAGGGTGGGTCAGCTATGCTACAGATAGTGTTAGTGTAGCGTAGTGTTAGCGTTTTGTGCTACGCTAACAAGAAGTTAAAGCTAGCGCATGATTTTTGAAACTAACTCTACAAGAAATTTGATTTTTTTTTTGTAGTGTTAGCATAGCGTTAGCTGAGCCATAAGAAAACCAGATAATGCTACTCATTTTCCCTGTAGTGGGATTGTAGCGGTGTTAGCTAGTCAAAAAGCTATGCTAACATGTAGTATAGCAATGGTACCCACTACACTATCATTTAGCATACACCATGGGAAAAACGGGCTCACTGGCTGACCAGTGACACCAAAAGTATAAAGGGCCCCTTTGTTCTTTTGGTGTCACTGGACAGCCAGAGAGCCCAGTTTTCCCATGGTAATAGCTTGTCATACGCTACGCTACATGTTAGCGTCAACCAAGAGTTTAGGGGACGAAAATACAATCTCTGAAGAAAAAAAAAAGCAGCTAATACTTAGAACAATTAAAATGATGGAAATAATTTATCCATATATAGGGAGGATTTGAAAAACCATCTTTCTTTGTATTTCAATCAGTTAACTACATCAATTTAATTTAGAAATTTTAATTATCAATCTAATTGATTGGTAATTTTAATGAAATGAAATTTCATTTCTATTTTAGAAATCAATTTAATTTAAATAATAAAAATAATTTCCAATAAAGATAATAAAAATAATTTCCAATAAAGATAATAACAATAATAAATATTTTAAATAAGCATTCTTCTTATAATTTCCAGGTATTTTGATAATTAAAAGTTTAAATAATAATGAAAAATTTATTTGAATGATATTTTTTTTTTTTTTTTGAGAAATTATATATTTTAGACATTTATAATTATAATTTAATTTTATTTAATTGCTTTTTATTGAAAAGAGACAAAAATTTTTTTTGAAATGATTCTTTGTTTTTCTGTTTCTTGATGTTAATCTGTGAAATTGAAATCAAAAACAGAAATGATTTTGGTCAATTATTTCATTTTTAATACTTTATCAGTTTAGAAGTTTTTAAAATTAATTTTTATGTCATTTCATTTTGCATGTTGATATTTTGTGTTGTAATGTGATTTTTAATGTATAGATATAAAATTTTGATATAAAATTTTGTTTTGTATATTTATAATTCTTTTTTTCAAATCATTCAAATTTAAATTATTTCATCTATTCCAATCATTTTGAGATGTTGTTTAAACATTCATTTGGTTAAGAATAATTTATCATTTTTGTTTTCAGATTTGTCTGATGGAAAAACTATTTCATTTTTTTGAATAAAACTTTTTATAAAATTAAAACTTATAGAATTTTAATTCATTAATCAATTTGTGTTGTCAACTTTATTTTATTTATTTATGAAAAAAAATCACAAATTTTCGCTGAAAAATTCTGCTTTCTCTTTCTTTTTAATTTTTTTTAATAATTTTCAAAGATTGAATGGGGAATACTTGACCCTTTTACAATAGACAGAACTCGTTGCATACCTGATGATTGATCATTGAAATATCTGATTCAAGTCCTTTTTTGCTTGTGCTTATCTTTTTCTTGGTTTTGGTACTATTTCTATATCTCCTGTCTATCATTCTCAATCAATTCAGGTCAAATAAACAGGATTTCCAATCAACATCCATCATATCATGATCATGAAGACAAGAGAGGTAGCAATCTTACAATCTTGAATATTGGATTCTTAAAAAAAAATTCAATCATTCAGGTATGTTGGATTTTTTAAGCAATCTGACACTTGATCACATCACATTGCACGGTATGCATTTTGGTGTCGCATTCTGCGCGGCGACTGCCAGACGTAGACTTTGGGTGCGACTCAACTTCCGCGGGACTGCAAACCCCTGAATGACATTGCTTGCGACAGGCACACCAGTATTTCCTAAATTGGATGCGACAGCCACACAACAATTATCATCAGCCCTCATAACTCGTCCTTTCTCGCTATCATGGACAATACTCAACTATGCCAGTGTTCTTGTAGGGTGACTGACCTATGACTATGCAGTCAAACTGGAACCGGTGCCACATCATAAAATACTCTAAGTACTTGTATAGGTATGATGGATCCAAGCGGGATGGGGTAAAGCCGCATGCAATCTTCTCAAACGCACAGCACGCTTCCTCCATTGTATACTGTGTGAGTCCAGCTTTCTGGGCTTTTGAGAGGGCAGATCCATGTGGCTGACCAGCTCTCCGTCAACAGTGGCCCTAAATGGCTCTAGTGAGCTGCTAAGTTTCACAGAGTATATGTCGGGGTGTACTGAGTGAAGGTCGCTCTCTAGGCTACACGCCAACCTGTAGATACATTCACAATCCCAGCATCTGCCGTTCCTAGTTCTAGCTCCCTGTATATTCCTTGAGTAGAAGGACGTGTCACCCAGTGCTCTAGGTGTTTGTGGATACACAGACGCTAGCATGCCTCCTTTCAGAAGAGCTCTAACGTACGTTGACCGCAGAGGACTAAAGACAGGAAGTATAAGGTCTCTGAGCACAGGCGGTGGGGCGCGCACGGATGTGTAACAACAGGAGTCGCTGCTGACTGACCAGAAGCATACAGCCATGCGGTTCAAGATTTTAGCCTCTACACTATCGGGGCCACCATGGCACATAGCCATCAATCTCTCACCATTTGCCCACCCCTGAACGTACTCGACAAGCAAGGATTCAGTGTATGGGATGTCGAGCTCGTAGGTGTACTCCTGTGGAGATCCAGACCTGCACTTCATAGACACGCACCTTCAGTTTGACTTGGTGGAATTAGGTTGGATATTATTTTTTCAAGACCATGCATAATGCCTTCGAACTGGTGAGCCTGCTGTGCAAGCATGTCGTTTTTCTTGGCTTCTGGGATTGCAGATTGACGTTGGAGAGCAGCTGAAACACCATAGTTTCAGCTGCTCTCCAACGTCAATCTGCAATCCCAGAAGCCAAGAAAAACGACATGCTTGCACAGCAGGCTCACCAGTTCGAAGGCATTATGCATGGTCTTGAAAAAATAATATCCAACCTAATTCCACCAAGTCAAACTGAAGGTGCGTGTCTATGAAGTGCAGGTCTGGATCTCCACAGGAGTACACCTACGAGCTCGACATCCCATACACTGAATCCTTGCTTGTGTTTGAAAGATTCATGGTGGGGGAGGTTGGTTTGTAAGTTGATGGAAATAAAGATAATAATGTAAATATGTATAAAGATAAAGATGATAAAAAAAAATGGATCCAAACAAGACGAGAACTGGATTGATCAGTAGGACTAATAGAGCATGCGGACTACATTATGTGGTATTGCAATGAGAGTGAGTGGAAATGTATAGTATCTATATGGCTTTATATATATGGTGAAAACTATGTATGTAAAGCTATTATGTAAATACATAATTATGAAATGCCATGAAGTGCCATGGATACGTCGAGAACTTTCAAATGATTTTGACGTGTGGCAGGCAGATGTCATTACTGACGTCGGCCTGACACAACACCCCCCCTCTCGACGTAGCCACCAAAGAAACCAACATCCTGGTGCTGTTGTGCAAGCGCGGAGAACTGATCCAAGTTGAGCTGGCAAAAACCAGGGCAGGAATGAGACCGGGGTAGTTTGAGAAAAAATACAAGACAACAAGATTAAAGGATTTTTATATATTTGAGAACAACCATAGAAGAAAATGATTTAGAAGATAATTAGGACTGAGGAAAAGAAAGCTAACAGAAGGGAAATGTATTCTGATTCGATTTTAACAAATAGCAATCGGTCTTTTTTTTTTTTTTTTAAGTAATTAGGGAAGTTGTGACAAAGATATTGTATTATTGCTTTAAATGGATTAGAATATGTGTTGAATTTTATTTTGAATCTGGAAAAAGTCGGATGAAAGGAGATATTCTGTGTTTACTGTTTGGTTTTTTTTGTTAGGTCTTTTATTCATGTTATTTCTGGTCCTGTTTGTCGATTTTTTTTGTTCTCATTTGATTATATGTTGAAATCATATTTTTCATTTATATATAATAACCGGTCCAAACAGATTGATGCATTGATTTGGCTTGATCACAAAAGAATCAACGACTAGAGCCATATACAACTTGAACAAGAAAAATTTGACATTGATTTGAGATTCTATGATAAGATTGAAGAAGATCCAATAAAAAGGTATCAATCCAAAGAGAATAAAGAAGAATGAGTGCCGATGCCAGAATGAGAGACTAGAGTTGAACTGTGGTGTAACCAATTTCCACCGCTTATTTGATATTAATTGTACTGAAAGCTTTTTGTTGAATTTCTGATTTGGTCTGGTTCTTTTGAAGGTGGTTGAAAGTAATGAGTAATTCAACAAGTAAGATTTTAGAAAAATTTTCAAGTAATCAAAGCACAGGAAAACACATTAAGAGTTTGAATACGGGAAACCGAGTATATATTAGCGGGGTTCACAATAGAATTTCCGTGTGCTGGTGGCTGATAAAATTCGTGTTTGCTGGTGACATTTCTGGT
>JNCO01007520.1:0-12089 GCA_000785685.1 Uromyces viciae-fabae | reverse complement strand
GCATAGGTCCATGGACATCTCCATAGACTTAAAGGAGGGGACAACACCTCCTTTTGGAGGGTTGTATAATTTATCCATGGAGGAGTTGAAGATGTTGAAAGAATATGTTGATGAAAATTTGGCAAAGGGGTTTATACAGGTTTCCTCTTCTTGTGCTGCGGCTCCTATTTTTTTTGTTAGGGTTCCGGGTTGCAAGCCTCGTCCTTGTGTAGATTATAGAGGTTTGAATGCTATTACTATTCGGGATAGTTATCCTATACCCATTGTTAACCATTTATTAAATCAGTTGCAAGGTAGTAAATTTTTTTCCAAGATTGATCTCAAGGCTGCATTTAATCTTTTGCGGGTAAAGGAAGGGGATGAATGGAAAACTGCGTTTAGAAAGCCCTGGGGGTTGTATGAATATTTGGTAATGCCCTTTGGACTAGCTAATGCACCGGCATGTTTTCAAAGGTTCATTCAGCATGTCCTTAGGGAATTCTTAGGGGTTTTCTGTTTCGTTTATATTGAAAACATTTTAATATTTTCTAAAACAAGAGAAGCTCATACTGAACATGTTTCTCAAGTTTTACATAGGTTGCAGGAAAATTCGTTAAAAGCTTCGGGAGAAAAATGTAAATTCTTTGCTAGTCAGGTTTCCTTTTTAGGTTTCACAATCACTAGTAAAGGAATCAGCATGGACCCCAGCAAGCTAAGTACAATCACTGAGTGGCCTTATCCTCAGAATATTGCCCAAATTCAGCGTTTTTTGGGTTTTACTAACTTTTACCAAAAATTTATTAAAGGTTTTTCTTCTATTGCGTTACCTCTCACTAATATCACCAAGAAAGCGTGGTCAGATCGTTAAGCATGGTATTGATTTGAATGTGGTCAAACAAGCGTTTGATCAACTGAAAAAATATTTTTTGACGGCTCCCTTTCTCCAAAACTTTGATTTTGCACAACGACGGGGAATACATGTCGATAGCTCAAGATACGCGCTTTTGGCCATTTTATCACAACCAGATGAGTTGGGTGTGATGCATCCTGTTTCTTATTTATCTCGAAAATTGTCCGAAAATGAAACTAAATGGCAGGTACATGATCAGGAGCTGAATGCAATAGTTTTGGCGTTTATGGAATGGCGGGTGTGGTTGATAGACACGCGGGATCTGGTAGTGGTTTATTCTGATCATGCGAACCTTCGATTTTTCATGGGAAGTACTCATCTTTCAGAACGACAGTCTCGCTGGTCAATGTATCTAAGTTCTTTCCATTTTGTTATTAATCATATATCTGGCAAGCTTAATCCGGCAGATCCGGCGACACGAAGACCCGATTACATTGATCATGATGAAGGGGGCAAGGATCCTTCCCCTTTGTTTCAAATTAGTCAAGGTCACTTATCACTAGTGGAAAAGGCGTTAGAAGATGACATACCGGATTTATTGAAGGTCGATGTAGTACAATCTACCAAAGAGGATCCACTTCCGCCAGGCGATTCATTGGATCAATCTAGTGATCTGGGGTCGCCTAGCTCAGAAGTATTCATAGATGAGTCATGTGAAGGAGAAGGGGCCTTGGGTTTTGATTTGTTTTTTGTACCTCCTTCTGTTTCTTTTATCAAAATTCTTCAGGCAGCTTATTCCTCCGAGCCTCCTGACGCGGAGGATTCCGATTTTTGGTTTGAAAATGATCTTTGGTGGTTTGGGGGACGAGTTTTTGCTCCATTATTGGTACGTCCCACCATTTTGAAGGTACTTCATGATGATGCTTCCGCAGGGCATCCAGGTATTTTAAAAACTTTACAGGCAATCGGACGAACTTTTTCATGGCCAGGTTTGCGTAAGGACGTCATGCTTTACGCTAAATCTTGTTTTTTCTGCCAGCGCGCGAAGCATTCGACGCAGAAACCACCGGGTTGGATGGTTCCGTTGCCTATCCCCGCACGTCCATGGAGTGTTATTGGCATGGACTTTATAGTTAAGTTGCCTCTTTCAGACTCCTTTGATTCCATCCTGGCTATCGTGGACCATTTTACAAAGGGGGTGCATGTGATTTCCGCAAACAAAAATTGGTCTGCGGAAACCTTTGCATTCCATTTTTTCGATTGATTTTTTAGATTACACGGTTTACCAGATAAGATCGTATCCGATAGAGGCTCTCTTTTTGTCTCTCGATTTTGGCGCAAGGTTCAATGATTGTTGCACATCAGGCCGGCACCCTCAACGGCACGGCATCCTCGAACGGATGCACAAACTGAACATGCGAATCAGACGGTGGAGACCTATCTGCATCATTTCGTGGATGATCAACAAGACAACTGGGCTTCTTTACTACCTATTGCTGAGCTGGTTTTCAATTCTTCTGTATCCGCTTCAACGGGGTTTTCTCCGTTCTTCTGTGCAAACGCTTATCACCCGCGTTTGAATATGCTTACTCAGGGATGAATGTTGCCAGCGGCGGATGTTTGGGTGGCTCAACTGGAGGAGGTCCAGTCTTCCCTTTGTGCTAACCTGCAGAAAGCGAAACAGGTTCAAGAACTTTATTTTAATCGCCGGACTCGACAGGCTCCCTCATATTCGGTTGGAGATTGGGTATGGCTCATTAGGAAAAACATTGCTACTTCTCGACCGTCAAAGAAATTGGATTTTAAACGGCTTGGGCCCTTCAAGGTGGTAAAGGAGGTAGTACCGGATGTGTATAGCTTAGCACTTCCTAAGGAATTATCTAAACTCCATAACTCCTTCCATACTTCTCTCCTATTTCCATTTGTTGATCCTGATTCTTTTCCACATAGGTTGGGATCCAAGGCGCCCAAGGGCCCACAAAAATTAGGGGAAAAATTTTGGGATACTTCGGATGTCGAAGCAATTTTGGGTTCCGTTGCAAAAAGAAGAAAATCAATGAATTTCTTCTTCGTTGGAAAGGGGGCTCACCGGCAGATGATTCATGGTTTTCTGGCTCCGATCTCTTGGAAACCTTACATCCGTTTATGGAACGATATTTCGATACACATGGGACTTCCAATTTGGTTGTGCCATATCATGAAGCTATTCTGATTCCATAGGTACATGGGGGATCATTATGTCAACTTCGGGAAAAAAAATTTGTTTTCTTAAAATCTCTATGTTTTCAAAATTTTGTTTTAAAACTTTATATTTTCTTCAAATAGTAGTTAGGACCAATCATATTTTTCATTTATCCTGTTTTTTCATTATCTTCAGCAATATCCTTGACAATGTTAGAAAAAGAAAAAATAAAATAAATAGTTAGAGAAAATCTACAAAAAAATTTTGTATAAATATTTCCTAGTTCATGTACTATTTTCTCTTAAGAGATTTCTTGTGTTTCTTTAAAGTTATTATACGCAAAATTCTATGTTCTAGTAATCCATCTTTTTCTATTATTACATGTTTTAAAGAGTCTTAAGACTTGTAAGAAAGAAGCCTTGCGGATTCTTCTTTTCCTGTTACGCATTTCGCTACTATCACCTGTCACCTCCTGTTTCACCTGTCACCTGTCTGTACTTGACCTGTCCACAAGCGCGTAAAATCTTTACATAACACGGTCGGAATCATGGGATGTTGGCTTTGCCGTGATTTCCATAATCGCGTCATTCCAACGGCTGTTTTGCCCTTCTCCATGAGAGATAGTGTCTCGTACCGGCTGACCAGGGTCCTGGCAGTGGAATCTGGTGCGTCTGTAATGTAGAAGCAATCTCAAGTGCAACTGTTCATGTATATATTAAATGCTGTGCTTCAGAGTGGGACTTGATATCCTACGGCGCCCATAGAAGAGTTGATTAGACATATTTTGTATCAAAACTATATCACTCTTTCCAGTATCTTTTCTCTTCTCCGGCCGCTGTTCGATATCCAGTGCATTAAAATAAATCAAAAAAAGATTAATTTTGAAATCAAAGTAAATATAATGTCAGAACCACAGATGCTAGCGGAAAAACATTGTCTTTCTGCCGAACAATCGGACGTCGCTATCGGCTCAAAGCTGGCTCCAATCGACCTTCATTTACAAAAGATCGCTCAGCTCTCTGCTAAGTTAGAAAACCCTCTAACTGGATTCACTCTCGAACAATTGGTCCAACAAGCTGAACTATTTTGTCGAGAAAATGGGTTGATGGATCAAGGTATGTCAACATACCATGTGATGAATTTCCCTTCCCTTCTTGATCGAGTGGATCATTTTTTGGTAAATCCATTAAGATAATTTGGAAATTGTTTTCGTGACTTGATTCCTATCTCCATCAAAATTATGATTTATCTTCGTATTACATGAACGCGCTAATTCTTAAATTCATTTCCTTGTTTTCCCACCTCCGTAACATTCTAATTCCTCTTGGGTGGTATGAACTGTTAATCGACATGTGTATATTCCTTCTTCATGTGCAGTGGAAAACTTTAAAAGAGGCGCTGTTCTAGCTGCCGATCCAACAAACTTGGATCGGATTCCAGGCATTACACAAGAGGAAAGAGAGCACATTAAAAATGAAGCAACTCATCGATGGAGACAACCTTTTATGATGTAAGGTTTTGATATCATCATGTCACGCCTCTTTACCATACATATAATCACCCTTTGCACATGCCATGGCGAATTGTGATGCGTAAATGTTGGAAGAGTTGAATTTGTTGGTTTGACTGATTAGGTACTTTATTGCTGTGTTATCATCTATGGCTTCCATCGTACATGGAATGGATCAAGTGAGTAGTGATTCCAAGAAAACAAGAAATTTACAAGTGCAAGGATGCTTATACAATTTTCCGCTGGAAGGGTGTCGTGGATGGAGCTCAAGATTTCTACTATGATCAATTTGGAATGCCTTCAGATGGAACCAATAAAATTGCTTTAATTCAAGGGCTTGTCAATAGTGCACCATACCTATGTTGCGTGCGTTGTTTCTGGCAATTCTAGTTCTACGCTACAAGAAATCCGCAATTCTCATTTGAATTTCATCTCTTTTCGGATTTATCTTCTTCAACTCTTATGTTTTTTTTTTTAAAAAAAAAAAAAACCTTTTGAAATGACATAGGCCGTTTTGTCCTGTTGGATCACTGATCCGATGAATCGTTTATTGGGTCGTCGAGGGGCCATATTTTGCTCTTGTTTTATTGCTTCCGCTGCTGCAATTTGGGAGGCTTTTACCTATTCCTGGGCTCAGTTATTAGTCGCAAGATTGGCGTTGGGTCTAGGCATTGGTCCTGCAGTTGGTTAAAAAGAATCTTTTTCTCTTAGTCGGTCTGTCTTCCGTTCATTTATGCTTATTGGGCTTGCTTTCTCAATCAGTCGGCGACTGCTCCTATCTTCACAGGTACATCTTTGCTCTTGTCTCCCGCAAAATGTCTTTGAAAGTATCACATGATACATAAACCTTGACGCTCTGTCTTTTGCTAATACAATCAGCCGAATGTGCCCCTGCTTCAATTCGAGGTGCTTTGATAATGCAATGGGAAATGGTATGCTATCTTTCCTTATCACGTTTGACCAGTTTCTGAAACCTCTGGATCAATGGCTGATTTTTTTTATTAAACAGTGGACCGTAAGCTTGTTTACGCTGAATCGCATTGCTACTTGACGCGCCCGTTGACGTTTTTCGTGATTATCAACTCATCTAGGCTTTTGGTATCGTACTTGGAAATGTACTCAGTGTGATATTTGTGGATGTCGAGCCGAATGTTTCTTGGAGGTAAGTGTTTTCCTTACAATACGATGCCATTATCCTTCTTCACTAATTGAATTCTTTGCCTCAAGGTTGATGCTTGGGTCAACCGCAGTCGCCCCAATGATAGTCTGCGTCATGATTTATTACGCTGTTGAATCACCACGCTGGTACATTTCCAAAGGTCAGGTGGCTAATGCTTATTGCTCGATGCGCAAGTTACGATTCTCCGACTTGCAAGCTAGTCGTGATTTGTTTTATATTTCCAAGTTCCTTGAGATCGAGCACAAGACTCTCGAGGGTAGGAACCTGCTTACGGATATGTGGAGAGTTCCCCGGATTCGCCGTGCTGCCCAAGCTTCTGGATTAGTGATGTTCATGCAACAACTTTGCGGAGTTAACGTTGGTGATCTCTTTTGGTTATTATCTAAACGCAATCTTGAGTCTTGACCCATCTCCATTTAATCCACCTTTCCAAACAGGTCATCGCTTATTACAGCTCGTGAGTATAACAGCTTCATGCATTAGAAGAGTGCTCACAAGCCAACCGAATTCAACAATTTGCAGTGAAGTATTTATCCAAGCTGGATTTGGAAGCAAAGATGTATCATTGGCAATCATGGGAACAGGTATTGTTAACTGGATATTCGCCATTCCGGCACTATATACCATCGATGTAAGTATCTTTCCTCCTTCTAAAAACCAAGATAGCTTCTTGCCCATGTTCTTCTTTTCAATGATAAATAGAATTTCGGAAGAAGAAACTTACTTCTGACCACGCTTCCAGTCATGGCAATATGTTTGTTGCTCACTGGGTTCGCATTCTACATCCCGGTCGAAGAACCTGATGATCATAGGCGAGTGGGTGTAGTTGCAGCTGCGCTATATCTTTACATGGCATTTTATAGTCCAGGTCAAGGGGTCAGTACCTCCTCCTTGAAGTGAAAATAAATGAAAGAGTGGTTTTTATTAACCTTGTCTGCTTTGAATTCAAAAGACTGTGCCTTTTACTTACAGTGCGGAAGCATTCCCACTTTATATTCGTGATTTTGCAATGTCTTATGCCACTGCTGTAAACTGGTTTTTCAAGTTGAGTTTCTTCGATTCCAACCATCAAACGTACACATCATGTTGATACTTACTTGGCTCGATATACTATCAATCTTTTATCTCAGCTTTGTTGTAGCAATTACCTTTCCGCTCATGTTGACAGCTTTTAAACCGCAAGGTGCTTTTGGCTGGCATGGTGAGTAAAAGGCTAAGATATAAGGAAACCCGTGCCCATAATTAAGTTGCCTTCCCTCTGGTTCTCATTTTCTAATAGCTGGGTGGTGCATCATTGGTTGGATCTTGGTTTTTTTTACTCTGTGGGTAGAGCAATTGATTGGTCTTCGTCAATGACATACTTCTTATGATGTTAATTGATTGATCTATTCAGGCCAGAAACTAAGGCACTCACATTGGAAGAATTGAATTATGGTTAGCACATAGAAATACAAGCTATTTTTTGTTGGCTTTAAATCTGACCATCTCTTTTGGGGATAACTAGTCTTTTCGGTGCCCACTGCTAAGCACGTTTCTTATCAAGTGAAGAACTTCATGCATTGTTTCAGGAAGTATATCTTGAGACAAAGCGTCCAGACTCTACCTCCTCTGTTCGTCATCCTTTCTTACTAGGCCTTCCCAGCTTGCGGAAGTTATCCTGATTCTCTTTTTGGGAGAAATTTTATTTCAGGTATCAGCTCAACCTCAATGTCAAGTCGTAGGAAGAAATCATGGCCTTCAATAGCTTCAGATTGTCGAAGACGGAAATCGGTAGTGATATGTGATGATTTTTATGCTTTACTTCTTTCCCCTACGCGCGTTTCTTGGCTATGCCATTAATTCCTGCTATGGTTCTTCAAGTAATGAATATTTTCTTTATCCCTTTCTCCTTGCGATGAAGGTTGAATAGGCCTGCTTCTTTCGGTCATTCTGTGAGATAAGTATTTTGAAAGAGAAGAAATGGCACGAGGTATGGGGTTAACACTCACAACAAAGCAAAAAAAAGTGGTTTTGACTAGCACCACAGTTAGGCGTAAGTCCCTCTTGGCGGAGTTGGGTGTAAGCCGAGGGGCTTAGATAAGTTCGGGGATGGACGATCGATCGATTTATTCACAGCAGTCAAGAACCAGAAAACTCAATTTGCTTTTTTTTTCTTTTTCTTTACGACATGATCATCAATAAATGGGCAATTTTACAGATACATATAACCTGTGGTATATAGTTAACAGCATATCCAAAAATTGTTTTACTAATTAAGAGTAAAAATGAATGACTTCTTCAATCAAGAGTTTCAAGCACTCTCTGGCATGGCTGATACCCTCGACGATGCCTATTCAAGAAAAGGTTAGTTTCATCAACTCAAATACATTTACTTCAGTTCCAGTTTTAACTCTATCAATTGTGGTGTCTAACTATTTTAATCTCTAACTCATTCTTCTATCATCAGCTCATCTTCCTAAATTAATGAACAATTTAAGACCCAAGTGCGTGAAATACCTGAGGACTCCCGATAACGTTTTGGATGATGAAGCAAAGAAACTTATATACTCACGTCCGACTAAAAAAGACTATTATCAACCTCTCAAGGATCTTTTAATGCTATTGGATCAGAAACTTGATGATCTTTATTTAGGAATCTGCATGGAATCGGGTGATAGTCTTGAGATCGCATCCGAGATTGACGTTTGTCTTACTCGTCTAAAACCATTCATCAATGCAATGCGACTATCTATCCCCAAGATTAGAAAAATCACCTTGTGATCCAGATGCATTCAGTTATTGCCGAGCTCGTTATCTTTCATACCAATATGTCTTTCTTTCTAGTTCATCTCAGTTCAATCTTTACCTCATACAAAAACTTATTTCAACTTTTATTCATAGACGACTTCGATGAAGTAGATGATGATGAATTTGATGATTTACGTAATCGACTTGGTTCTGATGAAAATGGTACATGCAGATTAATCAATTCTTTGTCTGAAGTGTTTGATCGACCTCATTCCAAGATATTACGAGGAAATTGGGAGAGATTCATAGGCGAGATGGATGATTTGATTGATGAATCAGTCGACTTGATCAACTTACCACACGTTAAATACAATCCAAAAGCCATACCAACGCAAATTCAATCCAAAGCTTTCATCCTAATTGCCAAACTTTGTCGACTATTAATTAATGAATTATCTAAATTCACTAACCAGCCACCTCATCTTAGCTTCTTCATACCTTTCAATGAGCTAGAAGCTTTACAATCGAAGATGGAGGTGATCAATACATCCATTTTAACGCTTCAGATGTCAATCGATATACCTCGTAGACCCAAATCAAATATCAACGCGATGGATAAGCTGGTTGATGCGGTCGAAGAAATCTATGAAACCCTTCAAGATTTCTTTGAATATCCTGAATATGATATAGAAGCTCACTATGCTCCTAAGATGCACGAATGGTGTAACCATTGGAACTCTAGTTTTGATTCTGCTATTGATAAATATGATCTCTATTTTGGTGGTAAAAACTATTGGAAAAGAAATTTTGATTATTATTTCTCCTCAAGTGATGATGATTGATGAAATTAATCAACCTGCATTCATCCGACTTCGATTCTAGATATAATTCACGGTCTACAAAGCTAAGTTGTTTAGATATCTTACATTTTTCTCTTTTTTTCCTTTTTTTTTTCGAAGCATCCATGTTGATCGTTTGGCTAATCTTGTCTTACATTTTGAACAGATAGTCTACTTGATCAAGAGGAATAGTAGAGCGATTTCTACAATACCTTTTATTTATCTTTTTTTGCTTTGGAAAAAATAATCACATCTATCAAAAAAACTATAAATAACTCAATTTTTAACAAATTGAACTCTTCATTTTCTTGTTGTTTTACACGTAAAATGCAATCTTGTGCTTTTTTTTCTCTCTCTCTCTCTTTTCTTGTCAGCATTGGAGCTTTTTATTTCATTGTCTGTAGTCTTTCCTCTTTTTTTTTTTTATCTTGATTGATTCTTTATGAACAATTCTTTTAACTGAAAGATTTCGCACCAATTTGACTTCTTTCAAAAGCAACTAAAATAAAATAATATTTTTTTTCCTTCGTGCTTTTTAGTAGTCAGAGACTAATGCACAGGAAGTTCTTCTTCCGCATTATGGAAGCAACTCATATTCTCAAGGTTCAGGTGTATGGCAAACCCTGTCCAGAATTCATTGAAGAAAGGCTTTTCATTAATGATCACAAATCTTACAAAGTGATGCCATGATCATACAATGCTTTCT
This sequence comes from Uromyces viciae-fabae, assembly GCA_000785685.1. Classification (NCBI taxonomy): domain Eukaryota; kingdom Fungi; phylum Basidiomycota; class Pucciniomycetes; order Pucciniales; family Pucciniaceae; genus Uromyces; species Uromyces viciae-fabae. The sequence continues at coordinate 2,116 of JNCO01007520.1, read as the reverse complement.
GTCAGGTTTTGCTGTGGAGTTACTCATTATAATACCTACTTCTAATACCTACTTTAAAATTAATGCTAATTTATTTGGCAAGAAAAGCTTCTTTATCCGTTCTTGTCTTTTTCTTACGTATAAAGTATGGCTTATTTTTATTTTTTTTTATTTTGTTGTTATCTTTTCTTTCCTATCTAAAATAAAATTAATCCGTTCATTATCTTTTCTTAAGCATATAAGTTTTAACAGTCAATGCTATTGAGTGCCAACTAGATTTATCAAAAATTGCCTTATGGTGTTATATATAGCTTTGACACATCATGATTTAATTTTGAAATAACAATTGATTTAGATTTACTTATGCTTTAAATGGAAATGTCATGCTATGAAATAATAAAAATCCAAAGACTAAGAAATTGATTTGAAAAGGCCAAGCCAAAGAAGATAAGACTGATGTGAATAGAGAAAAGTGTCGTTCAAACGGGCAATCAGACATGTATTGGGGCGACAGTAAATAAAATTTCTAAACAGGATATGGAAACAATTAAATGGAAGAATCAAATCTCTCATCAGCCAAAGTCAGCTTCAGACCAGATAACTTGAAATGAAACTAACCTTGCTTGCGTATATTTAAGCTGTTACTTTGGGTGAGGTCGGCGACAATGGGTGCCCGCCTCGGGCGGACAAGCAGAACCACCCTGACCACCAGGAGAACCAAAATCACCACCGTCTCTCTCCTTCAAACGAAAACCTCCAGTCTTGTCTCTTGGCTCTAATGGAACTGAAAAGGCCAACAAAAAAACGAATTTGATGGCAGATAAAAGCACGGAACGCATGGTGATTGTGAATAAAAAAATCTGAAGTATCTTTAATAATCTCTAATATAAGTGCCGGAAGAGGTTGATAGTATGATCTGAGTTGGTGTGTCTCGTAGCACTTTATATATTATTTCAGACACAAAAGCGTCGTAATTGTGTACATATTTCCCGTTACACGGCGGTCGTACTCTTCGAGGAGTAACACTGTCGGAATCACGGTGACGGGACGGTGGCTTTCCCGTGATTTCCACAATCGGAATCGTGGGAGAGCCACCGTACCGTGTGTTGGATGAGAGCATCAATAATCATATATATATCGCACCTCCGGTGTGTAGGAAACACCGGAGGTATGTGCTAGGTGGTCGGTGAGACTGCGGCAAAGCAGTGTAACCCAGTGATAGGTTACAACACCCCCCCCCTCACCGAACCACCAAGCCCCAAAGCAAAGGAGTACAACAAAAAAGAGAAAAACGCACAGAAAAGAAAAACAAAAAAAATAAGAGAAATAAACAAGACAAGAAAAAAATATTAAATGCCACTGACAGTTTTCTTAGCGAACGTTTGAAACGTATGGCGAGGCAAACTCTTAGTAGAAACGTATCGCGAGGCAAACTCTTAGTTAAAATATCAGCAACTTGCTCTTTGGTGGAGATCCACACCAAAGAGATTTGTTTGCGATACAACGTGTCATTGGTCAGGTAAAACTCACGGTCGACGTGGCGGACTCGCTTGTTAGCCGAGTCATCACAGGAGACCTGAATGGCGGACTCACTGTCACACAGAACCTGCCCAATGAAATCTTTCTTAAGGATATCTTTGAGCAGGTTCCGGATCCAAAGAACGGAGCGTGTGGCCATGCCGAGTGCCATGTACTCTGCTTGGCAAGTCGAGGAAGCAACCGTGGCCTGACGTCGAGAGGTCCACAGGATGGGACAGCCTAGAAAGGTAATGAAAATACCATAAGTGGATTTAGCGAACTCACCACCCCAAGAAGCGTCGCAAAAACACTTCAAGGGGCGATCGGACTTCTTGGGGTGAATATGGAACTTGAGTGATCTAGTTGCTGCCAGGTAATTCACAAGATGATACGCCGCCTTCCAATGGTTTGCACCTGGCTTGGCGGCAAATCGAGAGAGCAAATTAACGGAAAAACAGATGTCGGGGCGGGTTCCAACCGCAATATAGCTGAGAGAGCCGATGACAGAGAGGTATCTAGATGAGTCGGCTGACACGCCTTTTTTGTCAGTGATAAGCTCAAGGTTAGCAGGAAGTGGTGTGGACGACATTGAGGTTCCATCCCAATGTTCCTTCAGCAG
>JNCO01007512.1:0-12098 GCA_000785685.1 Uromyces viciae-fabae | reverse complement strand
CTTCACTTCTATGTGTCTTCAGTCTTTCAACTTCATCTTGCTTCAGTTATTGTCTGCTACTTCTTCTTCCTTTTCCTAATAGAAATCAAATCTTCCTTCTTTCCTTCTTGAACCTGTGAGTGTCCCATATGAGAGTTATCTGAGTGCTCAGGACCCATATTCCCAAGCGTGCTGGGAGGACCTCCTGTGACACGAAGAAATAAATCAAATTTTGAGACTTAAATATCTGCCAAGCATCGTTTAATACCTTTGAGTTGTTTCAGGGTTGAGTTCCATTGTGTGCAGACGTCCCTTTCAATATTATAGGGTCTGGCGCACTCGTGAGTTTTGCAGAGCTCAATGAACAAGGCCTTTGAATTGGGCGACTTGTTAAGTTTTCTGGCTATTGCTCGGAACTATACAAGCAATCAAATGTCAAAAAGATTATGAAAAAACAAAAGTACATTACAGAGACCCACCTTAGCCAGGGTCACCTTGCAAGTCACGGACGAGTACTTCTTATCGTCCTCTTCATCACTCATTTGGAGAATGTCTTCTTCATTGAAGAGCTCTGAAGCCAGCTCACCGGTGTCCTCATAGCTATTGTCAATGTTTTCCTCATCGTCCTCCCTGTCTTGATCACTATCAGAAAAGCTGTTTGCAAGTTGAGAGATTGTCAGTAAACCTATTTGAATTCCCAGCGAAAAAGATGAAAATACATACAACTTGATTTGTTCCTCAGTATGGTCATTGTCATCATTGGAACCATCAACCAAGATTGTACGATTGTTCTGATTATTATCACTTGGATGCTTCTTTTTTTGATGACTTCCGAATGGTTTCAATATCATCTTTTCAATCAAATTTAATATATGAGAAAAGCAGCGAACCCATCGGGTTTCACCTTTGAACCTAGGCCATTTGAATTTCCTGATCTCCTCTATCATGGTCTTGTTGTTTGATGTGTTGTCAGTCACAATTCCAAATATATATTTTCAAAAAAAAAAAAAAAGATTCAACAAGAAAGAGTTTCAATTATGAAAAAATAATGAGATGGATAAAGAAAGAGGATATTACCTTGGATTGAACATCAAATTTTTCGACTATTTGCCGTATCACACTTGCCAGATACACACCTGTGTGGCTTTCCTTCAACTGAACAAAATCAAGAGGAGTTGCATCTAACTCCATTCCACCATTGCCGTCCTCGATCAGACGATATAATATGGTACCCAAGATGTTGAAACCATTGGGAGACTGCCACACATCCACCCCTAAGTACATGGCCCCCTTGTGGTCCTATTTAATGGTAATTGGATTAGCAAGATCGACCGTGAGATGAACACAAAAATGACATACCTTGAGCTTTTGTCAAAGAGACTGCTGCACCGCTGTGTAGAGGGCCAGTATATCTTTTGAGACGGCCTTGCAAGTAGGTAGGTTCCTGACAACTGTGGGATGCATCATTGATTTGTGAGACCTATCACCGAGCGCGGAAAAAGGGCGGGCTGCCTCTGCACACCAAATCACACAGATCTGAGGCACCTAGAAATAAATAAAAAAGATCATGTTAGAAGAAATGAATCGTTTAAAATTAAAAAAATTGAGCGTCAAAGGAAAAATATCATGACAGAAGAAATGAATTGTTTAAAATTTAAAAAATTGAGCGTCAAAGGAAAGAAGTTGAATTAATTACCTCATGTCGATCAATATCACCAGTGCCTGAGACACCTAGAGCTGCAAGAGTAGTAGAGTCCTTTGCTTCAGCCTGCTTCTTTAAGAAGCTTGCAACATGCTTCGAGAGGTTGCTCAGAGAAGAATCATATATGGGTCGGTTGATCTTGGTACCACACCTAAAATAAAACTTGGATAGAATATTAGCTAGCTGTAATAGTAGGAATAATGAGGAGAAAAAAAAAGTTACATTTTACACGCATAGGCAATCATTTTGTTGCCATTCTTGTTGAGTTGCTCTGAAATTTTGGGTGGGTGGTAAGAAGTGTATGTGGGGCTTAAAGCAGCTTGGTGAACCTTTGTAGCCCTTCCTGAAAGATTGAATGAAAAGATGTGAGCTATTATCTTTGGTTTAACAAGCAGAATCGAGAGAGAAAAAAACTTATGGAGCTCAACCATTTCTGTTGAATCACCATCACCATTTGGCTGGGTTCCCAATGCTTGAGTATCACATGAGCTTAGATAAATTTCAATTGGTTTTTCTTCATTCAAGTCATTGTGAGGAGCGCCTTCGGATTGCTTGCATTTTCGAGGCCTGGAAGGGGCTTGAGTGGTGGTGGGAGAAGATGGAGTAGGGGATTTTCTTTGAGGTTTCTTCGTTGATTTCGGCATGTTAGACTTACTTGAGGAGGAGGAGGAGGTATTGTGGGTAGGAGGATATCAAGAAAGGAGGGTATTGAGAATTTATTATTATATATATCAAGAAGGGAGGATATCGAGATATCGAGAAGTGGCTAGGATTCCAGGCGCAGGGGCCAGGGTAGCTAGGGAGGATATCGATATACATCGAGAAGTGGCTAGGATTCCAGGCGTGGGGGCCAGGGTAGCTTAAATTTAAATTATATGTACATGCATATATGTGTTATTCATAGCAAGTACTTTCTGGGTACCCGGGTACCTGGATGAAAATCTTGCCAAACCAGGAACCTTGCACCACACCTGGCACCCGTGGGCAGGTACCCACAAAATTTGGCGGGTACCTGCCCACGGGTGCCGGCTACCCGCCCAGAAGTACCCCAGGGCCATCTCTATTTTTCATTTCTCAGCTTACTGCGCATTTCCCTGAGACTTGCCCATCTTCCCTTTAAGATGCCAATTGAATGTTCAATTTGAAGTCTTGATTTTGCCAAGTAATAGTTGAAGTGTGTTTTGTTGTCATCAGTAAATGATGTCCCTTTGAAAGCTAGGACCACATATCTACAACTAGCATAAGCAGAGTCAGCAAGAAGGTATTGATTGGGGTCAAAATTTTGTCTGGGCTGTTGGCTAATCTTCATCCTCTGGAAAACATATGAATCATGACAAGATCCTGGAAGAACAGCATGAAGGGAAGTAAATTTTTTATTGATTTTGCAAACAAGTTGAACTGAAACAGAATATCTTAAAAGGAATTCAGCATGAGTAAATGTGCATGTAACAATGGTGAAAGAAATTTCTATACCTTTTTTTCTGATCAAAATAGTGATTACCATCTTTAGAAGGCTTCTGACTCAAAGGAATTGTGGTACCATCAATGAAACCAATGCAGCCAGGGAATCCTTCTTTGTTCATAACTTTAGAAATCTCATTGTGTTCATCTGCAGTTGGCCAGTTTAGAATCAATTTGCGAAGTGAAAGTAGTACTTTGATAATTCTTCTTGTATATAAGTCAATTGTACCATAGCCTACAGAGAAAAGATTTTCCAGTCTTTGAATGGCTGCTCCATTGCCATTGCTGCCAAATCGGGACAGAGCTATTGCCAGTTGGATTGCTGGGTCTTGTTGAGGCTTTCTGGAGTTGTTCAGGAATACCAGATTGTTTTCAATCATTTCAAGTAGAGTCATAAAAGAAGGCAGTGTTGTACAAAATAGTTGCCAAGAGCTATTTTCAGAAAGTTGTTGAAGTTTTTGGTGTTCATAGTGGGGATGGTGTAGATTATTGATGTGAGGGACTCTATAACACTTTTGAAGCCAGTGGTTGATGTATAAGAAATTTGTTTCCAAGTCGGAATCTGAATCAGAGTCAATGCATATCATGAACTTGTTCAGTTTTAATGACCTTGTGAGTTGCTTCTTGGATGATGTTTGTGGCATGGTGTGTTGAGATAACAAAATTCAAGTGAGGTAAAAAAAAAGAGAGTGAATTCTGAAAGGGGTTAGGAAGATGAGAAATGGCGGATTTCAAGAATGAAATCCTCCATTTTACTTTTTTGAAATACACCTACCCTGGGGTAGGTGTATCTTGGAAATCAGCCATTAGTAATGGCGGATTTGACAAAAAAAAATGGCTGATTTCCTAACTTTGATACCCCCTAATATAATATAATAAAATGAAATATATGTCAAACAAAAACAAAACATAAGAAAAATATAGCTTGCAGTTTTTAGACATCTGAAATGTCTAGAAGCTGACAACTACATGACATTCATAAGCTTTAATTGATTTCAAATGATATTTGCATAAGAACAATGTGAGTCATATGGAATATGAGACAGATTATTGACAAATTTTGAATTTCAAACAACAAGCAGAAGGAAAAGAAAAATGGATAAGAAAAACTACATTTCATAAATATATATCAAAAAAAATAATTGGCCATTCTTTGAGCTGGTTAATTGGTTGTTTTTATGTTGCTATTAATTTTCTTTTTTAAAAAAAAAATACAAATAAAGATATTTATTTGTCATTTTTTTCTTTTTTTTTCCCTCACATGATAATTGTTTCTTCTTTTTGTATTGAATTAGGAAGGGAAATGATTCCCTCCTCTGAAAGAGGACTCATTTGAAAAATATCAACAAGAAAGGTTGATTGGTGCCCTTAGGACTTGATTTCTACAACATTGAAGGGCAGAAACAACTCCTGAAGCACTCAGGAATGGGAAGAAACAAATTTTGAAGCACTCAGAAGGTGTTTCTTGAGGAGGCTCTGCACAGCAACACAGCAAAGAAATTTATTTTTCCATTTCTGAGAGGGATGCCAGGATTCCTTTCCCCATAAGCCAGATCATACAAATCACCCTGTGGTGGAGTTTTTATTTGTGCTAGGAGATTTGGGAAAAGATGGAGTGGTAGGCTGAGCAGGTGGAGTCATTCTGCAAGCCAATCAACAAGTTTGGCAAAAGTGGAAAGTATCTTCAATATTTGGCCACTTTTAGTCGTGGGAAATGCAGAGAATTTGTCAGCATTGGAGGTATTGTGGAGGATGAGAGTTTTGGGGGCTCAGTGACTATGTGGATTAGGCAATTGGACAATAATTACTCAGGAGGGTGCTGCAGGGTATATTGTATATCAAGGGCTGTGGAGGGGCAGGGAAAAGAAAAGGTTTTCTGCAAGAGCAAACCAGGAGCTGTGGGGTGGTATTGGTCAATGGCAAGGGCTCTGCTAGTAAGGCAAAAACAGAATTGGTGATTGGGGAAAATGCTGTGGAGGCAGAAATTGGTGTTACATAATGGACAATGTGAGATACACCTTTTGAATGAGGTGGTCAGATGGTGGCCAGAATGATGGAAAAAGGAAACACAAGCATACACCTAGAATATGATGTGGTGATGATGAGTGATAAATCCAAACAATCTGATGACAAAGATGTAGGAATACAAAGCCTGTTATGGTACTCAAAAGTGGAATCAATGAAAATTTTACTATTTCACCTTAAAGAAAAATGAATTCTTCAGTTTTCATTTGAGAAATGGATTCTACACCTAAAATAACCCCTAGTCACTAACCAAAGGTACATCAATAACTCCACTAGTTTAAGAGATACTCAAGGCAGAAGACTTAAATCAGGAACTTAGAATAATTTAAAAATATACAATAAATTCAATATTACATAGTATGGACTACAATATTAGCTATAATTTCATAAAAAAACAATAATACATAACCCATAACACATAAAATATTTCATGACAAAGATAGGAGGTTGTGTACATAATTTACTGTACATATCTACCTACCACATGACTTTACATACAACTTACAAATGTATTCGGAATCACTTACATCATTGCACAGTCAAATAATCATGCAGGGGCTTAGAAATATGCATGCAAGGAAAATCAAGTAGTTCAGTCACAATGTTTGTGCATTGTAAATACTTCTGACACCCCTGTTTGGTTGTACCCTGTTTTAAACCCCCTTTGTCTATATAAGGAGCTCTCTCCTCAGTCTTTTTCCCCCATCTGATAATCATCTGATTTATAAGAGAATTAATTATTAAATAAATATCTCAAAGTCCCACTGGACATCCCCCCCCTGTAAATGATACTTACTTACCATCACACCCAAAGAAATAAATACTTCAAAATTCATTGAATCTTCAGTGTGTAGCCATTTCTCACATTCTTCCCCTTAGTTAAAGGAGCCTCAGAGGACTTGACTCATATCCCCTGCTCCCACAGCTATCCTGCTGTTCTTGCACCTTTTTATTTTCCTCAACCAAATCTGAGTGCAGGAAACACTCTCTTAAACTTCCATCCTTCTTACCATAAACAGGTGTAGCTTGCTCCTGGTCATTCCCAATCATTAAAACCTTCTCAGAATCTCTTGTCACCCCAGGAAGGCAAAGTCCTTACTCCACCATAATTTCCTAAATTCTACTATCAGGGTTAAAATCAACTTTAGCCTCTTTTAGAGTCTCACACCATTTGTTAGTGATTAGATGCTAGACAAGAAAAATAAAGGAAAACCTTGGAAATTTTCCAAGGGGCCTAAATGGGTCCAAAAACTAGAGAGCCTCCAGCAAGATACAGAGGGGGCCTCAGATAGGACAGAGAAAAATAAAAAGGGAATGATTTTTATTCAACTAAAAGATTTATTTCAGCAAAATAATGACAAATAGATAAAAGAAAAATAATAGAAATAGGAGAGAAATGAGTTGTACCTAAAAGAACAGTGGAAACAACTAAATAAAGATCTGAGAGGATTTTTGAGGAATAAACCAAGAAATGAAAGAACTAATTTTGAAAAACAACAAAAATTGGTGAGCAAAAATAAATGATTAAAATTGAAATAAAAAAGAAATACCGTGATAATAATTGAGTATCTCGAGAATTGATCTTGATGAGTAGCCTTGAAGTTGAGTTATAAAAAGTCTTCAAGGTTTAGGTTAAAAGATCAAGACTAGGAAAAAAGAAAAAAAAAAAAGAAAACATAAAAATGAAGTATTGAGAAAGTGCTCCAAAATTGAAGTATGAGCACTGGAGCAGGAACAATAAATAATAATAATAATAATAAATAATAAAGAATAATAATAAAATTAAATAATAAGATAAAATAAAAAAAATAAAAATAAGAAGATAAAAATAATCAATAAAAATAATAATCAAGATCAGATTTCAACAAAGAATAAGGAGAAAAGAAAACAACAAGACAATTCATACTAATTTATTTGAACACAATTGAAAAAAAATATTCTAAAATCACAGAGTGTGGGTGCATTAAGTGCACAGAAATTATGCTTAAAGATTTGAAGAGAATGAGAATAAACACAAACAATAATAGAAATATTTTTAATGAACTAAGAGATTGAACAATAACCTTTTTTAATTTAGTCTGGCTCAGAGGCTGCTGCTATCATTTCAATGACAGAAAAAACATCTTAGACTCAAAAATATTAACTTACTAATACTCTTTCATGTTGATTTTTAAATCTGTGTTTTCTTTCATCTTCATCCATTTTATCATTTAGTCTTTTAGTTCTGGTTATTCAGTTTATAATTAAAACTTAAGCCATTCTGTCCTCTTTACTTATAACATTTTTATTGTTATTGAGATGATATTATCACTTTATTATGAATACTTTGTAGTTGTTCTTAATAATTTTATATAGTCCTGATTCCTTGTAGTGTCTCAGATGAATCTTATAGTCCTGATTCCATAAGTAGTGTTACAGATGATTTCTTTATTATTATTTTTCATTATGATTTTTGTAGACATGTCACATCTCTGTGACATTTCACTTTTCTTTTTCTCATTTTTTTCTCACTTGAAATAAAAAGTATTGAGTTGGAGTCTTTTTAAATCATCAACTATCCATTTAAGTTCCTCCACTCCTTGGTCAACAATCCTCTCCTCTCTCAAAATATCAAAGTTTCAAGGTTTAAATCTTATAAAAAAAACATTTATTTCATTTTATTTTTTTAGAAATTTAATAATTGGATAAAAACTTAAAAACTATTTTTAAAAATGTTTTTGATTCAAGAGGGAAAAAACTGAAATTCCAACAACATTACTTTTTGATGTTAAACATTACACAGGGAAAGTTGTGGGGTGTTTGGGTGTTGGAGGGTGTGGTTTTATTTTAGGAGGGAAGAGTGGGAGTTGTAAATATCATATCATAGTTTTCATAACCAGAATCATACATTAGTTTTAGTTCCAATTTAATAAAGATCTTTATAGGGGAATTTCTCACTTGGATTAAGCTAAGGGTAAACAACTTTGGGGTGCTAAGTAGATTGATAAGTGCCATTTCTCTGGGTTATAAAGTTTAAAATACTAGTTTGTTTAGTTAGCTTCCTATTCAACATTCAAAAAGCAGATCCATAGAGTTCCAGGAACATGCGGAAGGACTTCTGTTGTTACAGACACAGGATTCCTTTCCACACCATCAAGACAGTTCAAATGGTGGCCTCCGGTCAAAAATCCAAAAGGATTTGGGACTGGAAGACCTTGTTGGGTCATGAATTGGACTTAACAAGGCTTCACAGCAAGATTTATTGCCATGCAGACAGCTAGGACCTTACTTTTAGCTGCCGCACAGCCCATGTATATGAAATATTGGGCACATACAATTGGCATGGAGCAGTTAAACACAAAAATCCCACATTCTTTTTCTTTAATATTCCTTAATAAATCATCAAAATTTTACAACTCCAACTTATCCTGCACTGATAATATAATTCAATACTTATTAGAATAACTTCTCAAATCAACTAATACAAAACACTTCTGTAGGTATGAACAATCCAGATTAACTTCAAAGATAACTAATAAGAAAGCAACTAAATTACATCAAGTTCCATTCTACTAAGACATCAGCTTAAAACTCAGAACATGAACCAACTCTTTTGACTAATTTTTCATTACTTGAGTCTTGCGTTCCAATGTAGAGTGCTATAGCTGAATTTAGAGCTCTAAACCCCAACCTAATATAAGGCCATGCCTGTCAAAAAAAAATTGATTAGGCACTTGTGAAACCCAGTAAGAATCCAATTGTTGCAGGTACAGATAAGGAGGTATATAAGGTATTACATGTTGACTTTGACTCCATTTGAGCATAAGAATACACCAACAGTCAGATTTTAATTTCTTATCCTCCCTCAAGGAAATGTCAGTGCATGAAGTAATTTAACAAGACCAACAAAATTATTAAGTCTTTTGAAGAATGAAGTTTCAGAGAGAAAAAACAGTTCTACATATACTTGTTAATTGAATAAGTTAATTGATGAAAGTAAACGGTAAAAAAGAAAAAGAAAATCAGCGCAAGGTGATAGGAGGTGGAACATTTGGAATAAAACCCCAAGTAAAACTTTCTGCTTTAAAGGCCTCTAAGATATCTGGAGAGAGGTCAGATTCATTGGGAGCATCTTCCCAAAATGGATCCAGATTTTTGAACGATTCAGCTGAATTTTTGGTGGGATTATTACTACTACAGAAACTTTGCAGTGAGTTATTTTGATTTTTCGGTTGAGAAAAGGTTGAAGTAGGGGGTGTTGTTGTTGATGAAGGAAGCTGAAAATTTGTAGTTTGTGATTTAGTTCCTTCTGAAAGATGCGCTGGGGTTGTGCTATCCATCCCAAAATCATTTGATGCCATGGAAGGAGTAGGTGTACCTCCTGCGAATGCGGCGAATCCTACACTATTACTTGGTTGACTGTGGACAGAAGCTGAGGGCGCTTGTCCAAAAGCTGTAGCTGGCTGTCCAAAAGCCGCACCAGATTGTCCAAAAGCAGTCGGAGAGCTTGTTGCTGGATTTAAAGATGCTGCACCAAAGCCAGCTGAATTTCCAAATGGTGATTGCCCAAAGGCCGAAGGTTTCCCAAATGCAGAAGCAGCTTGTGGTTGGCCGAAAGCAGAGGGTTGTCCAAAACTCGTACCTGATGTTGTGCTAGGTTGGCTAAAAGCTGTTGCCGTATTACCGAAACTAGATTGACCAAAGGCAGTGGCTGTATTGGTGTTCATAGGCTTTGCATGGGCTCCGAATGCGGAAGGAGCCCCAAACGATGTTGCTCCCATTGGTTGAGTTGCAGTGGTCGAAAACGCATTGGTTGTTCCGAACCGAGAAGGTTGCCCAAATGCTGAAGCAGTCGGTGTTGTTGCAAAGGCAGAAGCTACAGGTGTAGGGGAGCCAAAGGTAGAAGGGTTTCCGAATGCTGTCACGGGATTACCACTGGGTTGGGCTGCTGTTGTACCAAATGCTGATTGTGGTTGGCCAAAGGCACTTACACCAGGTCTAACTGGAGAATGTTGCCCAAAAGCAGAAACAGTAGCTGTTGGGGGGGCTGGTTTGGCGAAGGCACTGAAGGCACTCATCGATGGTGCTCCAAAGGCCGATGTAGAATTCGATGAGCCAAAAGAATTACCTCCAAATGCAGTAGCTGCAGGAGTTGCTTTGTGGAAGGTGGAGTTCGGATGGTTCAGGGGCATTTGAGTGTGATAAAAGTGTTTATAAGACTCGATTGGGCTGGCGCTGACCAGTTGAATCACTGAATTCATTTGCTGTAACAGTTGAGCTTCATGTGTAACCTACAATCGTTCAAGATTGGTAAAAGCAACCCTAAAGCAATTAGGTCAACAAGCATACATCGTAGAGGGAGGTAGCTCACATATTGTGCTGTGGTATTATTGGATCTGGCAAGGTAGGCTTGAAAACGTAACTCTTCTGGTGACAAATCGGTATTATCAATCATGTTAGGTGCTAATTTGTTAGGGGCATAGACTGAAAGATAGTATGCCGGTTTCTCCGCCCGAAGATCCTCTTGCATTGACTTGGCGACGCTGTCAAAGTTCAACAATATTTCAGCGTAAATTTTCTTCACAATGTAGAATTAATTTTGGACCAAATAAGTAACTGACACAGAGAAACTGTCTGGTCCTGGTAAAGGATTGGCTTTATTGCTTCCACCATCCACATGATCATATTTGCAGGCGTTTCCGTACTGAAAGATAATATCTGGTAGTGAGCATCTCGCGATGAATCAATTCATGCAAATAAATTCTCTCAACTCTACAAACTCCTCTTTGGTGAAACGCGCAGCTGAAGTTCAAATTAAGTGTGTTCAGCCATGATCGAGCAATGAAAGCATGTGTTGAATGGAGAACTCACACAGTCATGATGAACCTGCTTTAATTGATTGAAAGATGAAGAAGAAGAAAGGAAGTTGAGGCATGAACATAAATAAATATGTATTTCCAAAGAACATATTGAATGCGTCGGGGGAACAACTTTGAGAGGAAAGGACAAACGGGAGTCTCTCATGGCACCCCGAAACATTGCGGTTCAGGGATCAGGGGCCGGGATCCGGGATTGAACTCCGGGAAGCCCCAAAACGTGAAAAGGGGCACTGATAACTTTTCACTCTGTTGTCTATATTTCTTTCATGATTTTTCTTTTGATTTCACTCCAATTACATGTATGTTAAGCGTGGATCGAGACAAAAACAAAATGAGGAATAAATTTTTCATATCTCTTTCTATCATGTAGTTTAGTGTTGAACAATGAAATAAGGATCTTGAAAGAAGAAATCGAGTCAAGAGGACAGCCGAAGGGCTGAAGCAAGTCTTTAAAACATAGACATTGCTCAATTGTCTTGAACTTGAGGAAATATTGCTATCCCAAGGATAAATACGTATTTCATTTTATCGGGAAACTTCAAGATTCACAAAGGGGCCATTTATGTTCAGGATTTCTCCAGCAGCTGATATGATATGTCTAATGTTTCTTTTCGCGCCACCAGAAAATCCATGTTCCTTTGGAAAAGAATTTTTCACATGAAATGATTGTGGCTGGGGTAAACAGACATTTATGTTCCATGTGCACCAGGTTTGGGAACACCTTTTGCTGGGGTGTCCAAAAATTGACATCATAATTACAGTGCCTGGTTAGAAGTCTGCACCAATTTTCATTTTGGATTCAGCTGAGTTGTGTCCCTCATCTTTTTTGAAAATTTTTAATGAATGACTGATCTCCACAAGAAATCTAATAAATCAAATGAGCAATATATTTTTTGATCATTTTATTTCGAAAAAAAATTGCATTTTCTTTTAAGTGGCTTGAAATGCATCTAATTTTAACTTTTAAATTGTTATTCCAATTTTGAGAGTCTTTTGTATTGAGAAATTTATAGCAGCTAAACAAGGCGGTAAAAATGACCTAAGACATGCTTGTTCAAGTTAAATGGTTGGTT
>KN362783.1:0-11297 GCA_000785685.1 Uromyces viciae-fabae | reverse complement strand
TTTCCTTTGAACCAAGTGTTTGGTCACGCCTTAGGCCTTGTAACTGTATTCCTGGTTAGTTCACCGTGTGAACATGTGTTGATAATTATTTGGGGTGCTCTGAGATCATTTTGGATGATACAGATACTCCACAAACTTGTGCTATAGCTGTAATGAGGCTTGGAGACCGTGTGCTTTCCATCTTACCTCATGTTTGGTCAAGCCCCTTGTGTATGTAACATAATTGGGTATTCATGTATTGATTTTCCACCGTGTGGAAGCCTTGTCTGTGTTTTTGTGCAATGTAACAAGACATATAGGCACATGTGTTATGTATCCTGTATTCTCAGTATTCTTGTTTCATAGTAACTGTATTGGCCTAACTTCTAAACTAAGCATAAATCCGTTTTTTTGCATGTATTTTTGGCTTATTCCATAGTTGGCCTTTCACACCCATCCTACACATGACATGTAAAGCAAGGTGTTTACACATGAACACGTTTAATCTAGTTTTGTAGTAGTTTCTGCTCAGTTATGGCAAAAAGGGTTAAGGAGTAGGAATTTGGGGGTACACCAAGTGTGTGACCCTAGGTTATTTTGCATGGGAAATCCATTTATGCAATAATATTTATATTATTCATACTCCTTTATATATTTTTACTTATTTTATTGTTTATAATGATATTTTGGTCATAAAAATATTATTCATATTTTGTTCTGCTATTTGTTAGTTGGCTCTAACATAGTAGCCAGCTGACATCAAGCTAGGGCAAGTAATAGCCATACTTTGCGTGCCTGTATTTAGCTTTTGGTTATTATTATTTTTTGAGTAATGATAATATTATGGGCTTAATTGAATGGTGAAGGGTTGATAGTTTATAGGTAACTCTGCAGAGTGACCTAGGTTGGTTTTTGAGGATGGGTCAGAATATGCAATAGTATTATTAGAATTACTCACAATAAAATAACTATTTCATTATCTTATTATTCATAGGTTGTTTGGATAATGATTTTATCTGATAACCTGACATTCCTCTTCTAAGAAGGAGTGGTGAGCCTGGGTATAGAGGTTATTAAGGTAGAAAAATAAGACTAACTTATTTTTTAAGACATATTATTGAAAAGTACAAGTTGTTTGTCTAAACTATTTCTACTGGGTAACTACTGAATTGGAGAAAATAGGGTTATTTTATAGTCCTCTTGGATAGCTTTGGTGCTTTCAGAAAGAGTATGTTGAGGTTGTTAAATCCCAGCATATTGAAAATGTCAAAATAACTATATAATTTTAATTGAATAAAATATTTAAATCATAAATAAAGGGGATTGGTTTTCACACCACCCATTTCCTGCCTTACACTGCCTTTTGATTGCAGTGCAAATTTGCGGGCAGAAAAGCATGCACCGCCTTGTCCTTCTATGCACCACCTTTTTTAAATGATTTTTCACGGCTTCAAAAGAATCATTAAAAAAAATGAATTACATAAAAGGTATCCTTGAAACAAGGCGGATTTTTCTGTCTTTTCAATTTTTCCAAAACTTGTAAATTGCAGATTTTTAACCACACAGCCTTTTCACCCCCTCATTCCAGGCCACACCAATATTTTTTTGACAAAACTGAATCAACAAATAATTTATAAAATAACCAAAGTATTTTATGGTAAAAAAAAAAAATTGAAAATCAAAAGAATCATTAAAAAAAATGAATTACATAAAAGGTATCCTTGAAACAAGGCGGATTTTTCTGTCTTTTCAATAATATTTTTTTGACAAAAATGAATCAACAAATAATTTATAAAATAACCAAAGTATTTTATGGTAAAAAAAAAAAATTGAAAATTTTTTTTTTTGAATTTTTGTTTTTTTGCACTCATGTTTTGTTCTCAAATTCTGGATTTTCTCATGAATTCAGACTCAAACCTTCAAGTGTGGACAATATAAAATTTGTTAATAATTAATTTGACTATCATCTAGCAAAAATCAAGCTATATACAAGAATTCTACTAAACAATGAATGTCAGCCTATGTGATGCCTAGAGACTTACTCTACTAGCTACACAAGGTGCAAGAAATATTTATACTTGAATTTTAGAGAGTTGTCTGTATTATTTCTACAGTTTTTCAATTTTATTAAAAAGTTGCAATTAGGGTTGCTAACAGTAACTCCATTACCCAGGAATGAAAAAGATTATGCTACATGAAACTACTGAGATACCATAGCGTATTTCAGTGTTTCACTGTTGTGTTAACTACCACACCAGTTGCAATTGAGTTTAATGATGTTTAGAGTGTAGTGTGGTCAACACCTTTGCAGTGTTAGAACATTGTTAGAACATTGTTAGAAAATTGTTAGATGAAAGCAACCCACCTTGATTGGTTACATTTTTCTGGTGGTGAGATTTGTTTGGGAAAAGAACAGTGGCAAGACAGCAGGATGGCTGTGGGCGCAGGGGATATGAGTCAAGTCCTTTTTGGCTCCTTCAAGAAAGGGGAAGAATGTGAGCAATGGATACACACTGAAGTTTAATGAATGTAAGTATTTATTTCTTTAAAGGTATGTAAGTATTTTTTGAGGGGGGAATGTCCTGTGGGACTTTGGAGATTAATTATCTGATGGTCAGATTAGATGGACTAGATGGGGGGAAAACACTGAGGAGAGAGCTCCTTATAAAGACAAATGGGATTGAAAACAGGGTACAACAAACAGGGTGTCAGAAAATCATGCAGTGCACAGACATGACATCAGTGCTAGTGTATCTTATCTTATCTCCTTCCAGACATGTGGGCTAATCTATTCAAGTGGGGATTTTAATATGAGGCACTGCAAGGATGATTGTATCAGATTCCCGAATCTGACATTAAATCAGACAAAAAAATGTGATATTATATCAGGTAAAACCAGTATTGTATCTACTACAGCTGATATTAAATCTACCAAAAAAGATATTATGAAATCATGCAGTGCACAGACATGACATCAGTGCTAGTGTATCTTATCTTATCTCCTTCCAGACATGTGGGCTAATCTATTCAAGTGGGGATTTTAATATGAGGCACTGCAAGGATGATTGTATCAGATTCCCGAATCTGACATTAAATCAGACAAAAAAATGTGATATTATATCAGGTAAAACCAGTATTGTATCTACTACAGCTGATATTAAATCTACCAAAAAAGATATTATGTCTATCATAGAGGATATTGTATCAACTCAACCTATTTAATATCAAAATGACTGACTTGATATCAGATTTATCTATCTGACATTATGTCCATGGTCCAAACACTTTCATCAGACATAAAAATGTGATATAAAATCACAGGTGTTGATATTAAATAGCTTGAGTAGATTAACTGTCTGTTTTTTTAGATTTGATATCATGTTAGGTAGATCTAATGTAATTTAAGTTAGATACAATGCCAGGTTTTCCTGATATAATATCAGATTTTTCCAACTGATGTAACACCAGTTGAAGGGATCTGATACAATCATACTGGCAGTGAGGTCAGAGGCTTTCTAAAAATGTGTAAGTGTGTGTGTATTCTGTGGTAGTTGAATATGTACAGTGAATGAGGTCATAGCCTCTTATCTATGAAACTTGTATTGGATATGTGATAGTAGATATGGATTATGTGGTAGTTGTTATGGTTTATTGAATTATATATAATTTTTTGATGCATAAAGCTGCATTCATAATGATTGTGATTTTGTGGAATAATTCTAAGTACCCTATTTAAGCCTTCTGCCTTGAGTAGCTCTTAAACTAGTGGAGTTATTGATATGGCTTTGGTGAGTGACTAGGGATTAATTTGGGTGTAGAATCCATTTCTGAAATAAAAACTTCTGAATTCCTGCTCCTTAATGGTGAAATAATAATTTTTTTTATTGATTCCACTTTAGAGTACCACACCGTCAGAGGTCCCGGAAGAAATTGCCAAGGTCCTTGGCACCAACGGAAAACTCAACGCCTCTGAGAAAGAGAGGTGTACCAAACTTGGTTTATGCTTGTATTGTGGGACTGAGCATAGTCTTGAGGACTGTGCCAAGCGTAAAGCTGCCGCTGCCCATAAAGCCCCCCAGTTGGGAAAAGCTTGAGTAGTTCTTTTGTTATATGTGAAATTAACTACTCTTCATTGCCTCCTACAAGTACCCTTGACCCTGAGCCTCAAATTTGCCTTGTGCAGACTGATTCTTCAAATCAGCTGAAACTGATCCTTTTTCATCATTCTGTACCCTATTCTGTTCTCATTGATTCTAGAGCCAGCGGCTCCTTTATCAGTCAGGAATTAGTAAGTTCCTTTGGTTGGAAAACCATTGACCACAAAAAACCTCTTCCTCTCTTTACTTTCCATTCTTCTTCAGAGCTTATGCAGTGGCTCTTGAAGAAATTCCTCTGGACATTTAACCTTACCTCCTTTCCTACTTTCAAGTGGGAATGTTTAGTTATCGATGCAACCCAGAAGGAAAACGCAATTCTTCGCTACAGCACCCAGTTGCTTTCAAAAGCCGTAAACTGAATTCCACTGAATTCAATGATGAGATTCACGACAAAGAGCTCCTTGCGTTTACTGTTTTCAAAATTGGTGAGCTTACCTTTTTAGTGTGTCTTCCACTTTGGAAGTAATCACCAATCATGATGCCCTCAAGTACTTTATGACCCCCAAATTCTAAGATATTTTGAGTTTTGAATTTTAGAGTTTATTACTAAAAAGGGACTAGCATTCTAGATTGAAAAGTCGACAACAATTTTAAGAAAGAAAAACAATTCAAGAAGAAACAACCAACAATGTATTTTTAAGATATTTTAAGAATAAGCTTATTTAATATTGAGAAACAAAAGAGACAACTATTCTGAAGTATGGACTGATATTTTTAGGAATCAGTTGACATTTATTTTAAATGAAAACAAGAAATGAAATTTTAATTCTCACCAAGGATTGAAGAAGGAAAAAGTCTGAAGGTGAAGAATGAGATGATTTGAGAGTTGAAGATTGAATCGACTTATTTTAGTCGTATAAGTTTTTTTAAGATTGAGCAAGTTGTTTTATTTGAGTTGAGTTTGGGAGTTTTTATGAGAAGAAGAAAAATTAAAAGAAAGAGAAGAATAAAATGAAAAATAAAATGAAATCCCAAAAAGAAATTTTAGATAAAAATGAAATTGAAGTTCGACAAGTTTGGTGACAGGTGTGTGACAGATACGTGAGTTTAACTGTAGAGACAACCTGCAGACTTGAGTTCTAACACCCCTCGTCGTTGGTGAGAATTGAGTTCAAGGAACTTCCTTATCAGCATTTGAATCAATCAAGGACAATAAATTTTTGAGAGAAGGTAAAGAGACTGGCTTAGTTAGAGCATCTGCAAGGTTTTCTTCAGAAGAAATGAGTTTGACTTCTATTTCCTTGTTTTGAATTTTTTCACGCATTCCCTTGCACTTCAAGTCAATGTGCCTAGTTTTGGAGTTAGAGCCAAACTTCTTTAGTTTGTCTTCGAGTCCGCTGTTGTCAAGTAGGTGAGGAATAGTTGGAAGATTTTTCTTGAAAATTTCTTTGAATAAGGCCTTGAGCCAAATCCCTTCCAACACTGAGTCAACAAACGCGTTCAATTCTGTGTCAGTCACATCAAATACTACACTTCTTTACTTGTTGCTATTCCAGGAGATGGGATTTCCATAACATAACGCTAAATAGCCAGTTTGTGAGTGTCGAGTATGAGGATCATCCTCCCAAGACAAGTCGCTGTAAATAGTCATGTGGTTTCCGGTTTGTTTGCAGTCTATGGTGTATCTCAGAGACTTGGTTGATTTGAGGTATTTCCAGCACTTTTTCAATTCACGCCAGTGCTGGATGCCTGGCTTAGTAGAAAAACGGGCGATACTGGAAACTGCGAAGCAGATATCAGGTTGCGCAATGTAATTAAGAAGTCCAATGGCTGATTGATAATTGATATTGAGTCGCTTGAACTCTTCAAATTCCTCATCTGATGCAGGCTTGAGTTGTAATTGCGGTGTTAGAGGAGTCGCAGAGTCTCCAGCTTTGAGTAATCCCAGCTCTTCTAGGCCATTCTGGATATGATTTGGCTGAGACAGAAAAATCGAGTTATTTTTCCTGTCAAAATTCATTCCGAGGATGGTGTTTGGTTGATGAGACGAGAAGTTTTTGAATCAATCAAGAAATTTTTCTTCAAAGTTGTTTCCGTTCCCCACAAGTACCAGATCGTCAATTTGGAAGAACCACATTGATTTGCCATCTTCGCACAGGTACAAGCAGGGATCACTGCTGGATTCCCTGAAGCCTATCAAGTTGAACCACTTAATTAGAGTCCCGTACAAGTTTTTGGGGGCCTGCTTGAGGCCATACAAGGACTTTTTCAATCTGAGATACTTGCTTGTCCTATTTGATCCACTTGGCGTCTTGATAATAACAAGTTCTTCAATAGGAGCATGCAAAAAGGCTCCCTTTACATCAAACTGATGCACTGGAAGAGCGTGGTGTACCACATAAGCTAACATCATTGGAAGTGTTGTGACTTTTCTGGTTGGCACAAATGTTTTGTCGAAATCAAGGCCTTGTATTTGATTAAAACCCTGTACACAGAGTCTCGCTTTGTGGGTCTCCATGACAGTTGTCTTTTATTTTGAACACCCAGGTCGTTTTGAGCGGGTTGAGTGGTTTAGGACCTTCGTAATTTTCCCATACCAATAAGCTTTCAATAGAATTGAGTTCTTTATCAACGGAGTCTTTCCATTTTGCCGCATCACTAGATTCTAAAGCTCAAGCATAAGTTTTCGGTTCATAGTAGTGGTGAAATCCCACTCTTTCACGCGGGAAACCGTAGTTGAACGGAGGTAATATCTTCAAACAATCTCGGAGAGTTCTGCCTTCTTCGACAGGCGAAGTGCTTTCGGAAGGGTTCAACTGAGCCAGTACATCATCATCGTCTTCCGATTCAGAATTTTCATTCACATCTTGAAAGGTGTCTTCACCTGATTCTGTCGTTGGTTCAGAAGGATTTTTGAAATTTTCAAGCTTATTCAAGGTGTCTTCTCCGGTTCGATTGATTGAGTTGAGAGGAAATTCTATTTCATCCACCGTTGTTGAGTCATCATCGTTCCATTTTAGAAATCTGACATGTTTAGTTTGGACTATGCCTCCATTGGGAGTCAAAATTCGATAGGAGTGGAGCTTTGGTACATATCCGATCAGCTTCCCCTCGCTTCCTTTGGGAGAAAACTTCTCGCCTTTTTGACGTCTTAAGTTGAGGAAAATAACAGGATTGCCAATGGGCCGAAGATAGCTTGAGGGAAGATCAGTTCCGTGCATTAGCTTCCAAGGCGATTCACAATTATCTCTCTGTGGTATTTGATTGAGAGCTAAACACTCTGCCTTAAAGACTTCCGACCAGTACCGTTTTGGGATTTTTGAGGAACTAAGGCAGGCCCGCACAGACTCGCAAATTGTCATGTTTGCTCTCTCAGCCCTACCGTTGTGTTCGGGATGGTAAGGTTCTGATACTATGGTTTGAATCTGATTAGATTGGAAGAAAACTTCTAACCTTTTATTAACGAATTCCCCACCTCCGTCAGAACACACAGTAGAAGGAAAGTAGCCTAGCCTTTTATTTTCAATTTGTAGCAGGTTGATTATTACTTCAGCAGTGTTGTCCTTGATGTGGAGAGGGATGCCGCTCAAGTAACCAGAAAAGTTATCAACTATGGTTAAGATGAACTTGTGTTTTTGACTTGATTCAGGTGAGATGGGTCCAATAAGATCCAGATGAATTCTTTCAAAGATTTTCCCAGCTTTGTTTGAGACTCCAGGGAACGTACTTTTGGTGATATTGCTCGTCAAGCAACTCTTACATTCAAAGGAATCAATTTCGTTGAGAGAAGTACCCTTGATTAATGGTTTCAAACGCTGAATTGAGGTGTGACCATACGATTCTTTCAGCGAGACAAAAGCTAACCCTTGAGTCTTTAGATTTAGATTTCCAATTTCATCCGGATTTGACACAGTAAATAAGTTTGAGACCACGGTTCCTTGAAGAATTGAGGAATTGTCTTTTAAAACACAAAATGAGTTTCCTTGAGCCATTAAGCTCCAACCATTGGCTTGGAGGCAGCCTGCGCTAATTAAGTTTACAACTATATCAGGAACAAAGAAGCAGTTTCTCAGGCTGACTTCTTTGTTCCCCCACCTTAATCGGACACATCCCTTCCCTTTGGTCCGGAGAGAGGCATCAGCTTTACCAGTTTTAATCGTTTGATCTTCACAATTGGTTAAAGCATCAAAGTATCGCTCTTCATTGAACATATGGGCCGAGGCTCCGCTGTCAAGGATTATCCTTTGCTTTCAGTCGCCATGTTCCACCCAGAGAGTGATTAAAGAGTAGAAATGAGCTGCTTCCTCGGATTTCGATTTAGCCTTCCATATTGATTGGTTCTCCTTCCACCAGTCTGGGGCAACTTCAGGGTGAAGATGCCAGCACTCACTTGCTGGGTGATTCTGGTCCTGTTTTGAGTTATGCAAACCTTCAGTACACCGGTTGCTTCTATGAGATCTGAATTTTCCTTTTACTTTCGTCGACAGTAAAGCAGTTTCATTGGTGGAATTCGAGGTTTCTTTTTTTTGTGCTTTGGTTTCATTATGGAGTTGAGTAAGATGATTGAACACATACTCCACATTAAGTTCCTTGTTGGTATGCATGATTTGTCGCCGAAAATTATTCAGGGATTGCGGAAACTTGAACAAAATAAGATAGGCCACTATGTCAGGCGGTAGAATGATGCCTACGTCAATCATCTTCTTAATTGAGACTCTGATGTTGGTGATGAAGTTCTCTACCCCGTCTTCCTTGAAAGGAACGTAAAGGAAATCGTAAAATATTCTAGCATGGTTTGCGGCTTGTGAAGAAGCAAATCGATCTTTTATCGATTTCCACAGTAGTTTGGCCGAATTCATATTTTCCACTGTGACTATGTTTTTGTGGGTGACAGAATCAAGCCGGGAAATTAAGAGCAGCTTTATTTCAACATTATCACCGTAATCAAGTTAATTTTTGCCTTCTTCTAACGAGTCCAAGATGCCCCTGAGTTCAAGCAAGGCGTCCATTTTGCCTCTTCATATCGAGTAGTTGTCTTCTGTAAGCTTAGGTATAGTTTCAAGCGCTGTTTTTAGCATAGCTTGACGGAATCCATCATTGACATTTAAGCCAGATTGACTTGAGTTTAAAGCCATCGTCGATTCCTTAGTCGCTAGTCCTCCTACCAGTTAGCGTCGAGTCGGCAGAGAATGGAGCTTTTAACCGTAAGAGATTTTGAGTTTTGAATTTTAGAGTTTATTACTAAAAAGGGACTAGCATTCTAGATTGAAAAGTCAACAACAATTTTAAGAAAGAAAAAGAATTCAAGAAGAAACAACCAACAATGTATTTTTAAGATATTTTAAGAATAAGCTTATTTAATATTGAGAAACAAAAGAGACAACTATTCTGAAGTATGGACTGATATTTTTAGGAATTAGTTGACATTTATTTTAGATGAAAAACGAGAAATGAAATTTTAATTCTCACCAAGGATTGAAGAGGGAACAAGTCTGAAGGTGAAGAATGAGATGATTTGAGAGTTGAAGATTGAATCAACTTATTTTAGTCGGATAAGTTTTTTTAAGATTGAGCGAGTTGGTTGATTTGAGGTGAGTTTGGGAGTTTTTATGAGAAGAAGAAAAATTAAAAGAAAGAGAAGGATAAAATGAAAAATAAAATGAAATCCCAAAAAGAAATTTTAGATAAAAATGAAATTGAAGTTTGACAAGTTTGGTGACAGGTGTGTGACAGATACGTGAGTTTAACTGTAGAGACGACCTGCAGACTTGAGTTCTAACAAATTCTTGACTCACAGTCAAGCCTATTGGGCTGAATTCCTCAGAGGATTCAATTTTCTTATCACTTTTTGCCCTGGAAGTTTAAGTTCTCTTCCTGATCTGTTGACACATGAAGAAGACATTTATCCCAACCCGGGGGAGGCCTTTGCCGATAAAAATCCGGATAATGTGCAACAACTCTTCAAAAAAGAGTCTGATGGGTCATTATCTTTGTTTTCTATCACTACAGGAGATCTTGGCGAATCCTTGAAAACCTCAACAAATGATCAATTAAATGATCAAGGAGGTACAATTTTGGGAATATTTTTTGTGAATTAGTCAAATGGTTTTAGTTCAATAAAATACAAGCCAGTTGAGTAATTATCACCATGGAAAGGGCTCCCGGTAATTTCACAGAAATGTTTTTGCCAAAACACGGCAATTCCCATGGAATTGCCGTGTTTTGGCCTAAAATTTTCTATGACACGGCAATTGCCGTGTTTTTTAGCCATTACATGGCAATTGCCGTGTACATGTCTTTTTTTTACACGGCAATGGGGATTGCCGTGTGGTGGCTAAAAAAAAGGAGAAAAATAAAAGATAAAGGGATGATAAAGAAAGAATAAAGAAAAGAATAAAAGCATAAGAATCCACATAAAGAGAAAAAGAAAGAGAAAAAGAAGAATAAAAGAAGAAGAATAAAAAAAAGAAGAATAAAAAAGAAAAATAAAGATAAAAATAAAAAATAAAATAAAATAAAATAAAAAATAAAATAAAAGTAGAAAAATGAAAAGAAAAAGAAAAATAAAAATAAAAAATAAAAAATAAAAATAAAAATAAAAATAAAAATAAAAAATAAAAATAAAATAAAAAATAAAAACAAAAAGGAAAAGGAAAATAAAAACAAAAATCAAAAATAAAAAATAAAATAAATAAAATAAAGGGTATTGATTTCCGCACACGGTCAATCCGCGTTTACACACGGTTTGGCCGGCGCGGCGACGTCCGCGTGCTGCGCGCGGGCACATGGTTTTCCGCGCCCGCACACGGTTTTTTTAAAACCATTTTAAAAATACAAAACATAACAATTTTGTATTTTTAAACATACTTTTGGGGGTTTGGAAAGCCCAAAAAATATAATATGAAAAAAAAAATTCAAATTTCCAAGTATTTTTTTTTTTGGCCCACACACGGTTTTCCGCGTTGACACACGGTTTTTTTAAACCCATTTTAAAAATAGAAAAAAAAAGTTTTTCATGATTTCAAAATTACAAGAGGGGCTCTTAAGAGCCTCTTGATTTTATGGGAAGGGTCAAAATTTCAATAATCTCTTTTTTTTTTTTACCTTTTTGGGGGGGCACACGGTTTTTTGAAATGCCCATAACTTCTCAAAAAAAATGTTTTCACACATTTGAAAATATGTTTTGGGGGTTCCAAAAGCTCCTTAAAATGTGTATCATAA
>JNCO01007501.1:0-12106 GCA_000785685.1 Uromyces viciae-fabae | reverse complement strand
TTTGTCAATGAATTCTTTTTTCTCTTTCTTTTTGAAATGTTTGACTCATTTTGACAGGTTGAATGGGAAATGCTTTACCCTTTACCAATAGACAGAGGTGTTTGCTTCCGCTTATCTTTTTCTTATTTTTGATACTATGCTATATCTCCTACCTATCATTCTCAATCAAATCAGGTCAAATAGACAGGATTTCCAATCAGCATCCATCATATCATGATCATGAATTTAGGAGAGGTAGCAATAGTAGCAAAGTTTAAGAAAAATTAAGCAAAAAGATATTTAATATCATCAATTGGATATTTCATATCTGAGGAATTGGACTTACAGAGGCTTTTAACATGATAATCACAATGGGGAAGGCCATCATGAGTGCAGGCAGAGAGCTTTTTGAACATTACAAACTTAATTTTTGCATATTTGAAGGATGAAAGATAGGTTATTTTTTTACATGAACTTTGAACCACCATAGCTTTGCAACCAGTAGACCGTTTTGGACAATTGTGAACTCATTTGAAAGAAGAGATCAAATTCTACAAGTCTGTCTGCAAAACCCAAGCCTGAAAGTGAACCGTTTGCGAGATTGACTTGATTTAAGTTTTGTGATGTGATAGTTGGTGATTTGATGATTCTAATGAAAAATACTATGGTCAAGGATTGAGATGGATGTATGAGATTATGATGAGCTGAGGGATTTTTGTTGGAGGGTGACTCAACTTATTTTTTTTTTTGATTTATCAAGGTGGGTGAGTGTTATTCTAAGAAAAAAAAAAAACATGTAAAAATAAAGAAACACATCAATAAGTATCATTAAAAAAAAGAAAAAAATTGATTGATTGATAAGAAAGACCTTTTGGGGTGTGAGAGGATACCCTGGAGGGTGACTAACATTCTTATTTTTTGATTAATCAGGGTGGGTGAGTGTTTTTTTAATAAAAAAAAAACATAAAAAAAATAAAAAGTGTTGATTTGTCTAATTAAAAAAAAAGTTGATTGGTTGTTAAAAAAAATCTTTCAGGGAGTCAGAGGGAGTCCTCAAGGGTGACTCAACTTATTTTTTGTTTTGGTTAATCAGGGTGGGTGCTACTTGAAAAAAAATATATATATATAAAATGAAAATAAAAAGTTGATCAATTGATAACAAACTTTAGCATAGTGTGTGATCAACTACTCTACATGTTAGCGTAGTCACACGCTACGCTACGCTAAATGTTGGATTAGTCACACGCTACACTAAATGTTAGCATAGTCACACGCTACACTAATTTTTAGCTGAATTTCTTTTAGCAGTTGAAAAGCTATGCTACCTGTTAGTGTAGCGGTGGTTAATTTCATCTAATGCTACAGAAATTCTGGGGAAAAAAAAATTGTGCTACGCTAACATTTAGCGTAGTGGCCTGTAGCGTCAGCTAACGCTAACCAAATCCTGGGGGAAAAAATCCTTGCTACACTACCCTATATTTGGCCTGTAGCGTAGTGTAGCGTAGCAACCCACCCTTGGTATTTTTTGGAACCAGATACCCTGGAGATGATAGATTAGGTGCCGCTGATTGTTTGGAAACATGAAGCATAAGCATAATTTGTTGAAATTCTAGCGTCAAGTTCATGACAGAAACTCGTTCAAGATCTCAGTTCTTAGTTTCAAGTCTCTTTCCTCAAGCAAATCTTAATTAAGTAGTCAATAAACAATAATAAGTTCTTAATTTTTAGTTTATGTTAGTTACATTCCTAAAAAAAAGTATTCAAAATAAGAAAGTTTCTTATTTTCAATTTAGTAGTCCTCTTTGTTAGTTACAAAGAATATTCAGTTTAGTTAGAGAAAGTTTCTCTGTTGTGTTGTGCTTCTAGTCAAGTTGTAGTTAAGTATAAGCCGGTCTGCTTCTAGTTGAAGCTTAGTTCATTAGTCTAGTTTAGTACTTCTAGTTGAAGTGTTTTATTCTTAGTCTTAAATAATCAAATTGAATTCATTCAAAGTTGTTTTAGTTCACCCACAAGTGTGGGGTGTTTTTTCATCCTATAAGTTTAGGAAACAGCATGTCGTAATTAAAATCATTGGTTCTAAATGAAAATTTCTCTCTAGTCCCTTCTGAGAGAAATAATCCAATCATTTCTTCCTTATCTATAAAGGTATCTCAAGAAATTAATCTTTCTTGAAATTTTCTGCTGTCCTGTTATCTCAATCATTAGAGCATTTAGCTCTTACCAGTTCAGAAAATCCTCATAATTGCATTTTCCTGAGAATAAGGCCATGTGGAGGGGCTGAATGAGGTTGACACATTGGTTTGTGTTTGAGATAGTAATGGCAAACGGTTGTTGAGATTTCAGGATTGAGTTGAGACTAATTGTTTCAAGTCGGGATGTTGGTAGAGCACATTTACTATAAAATATGCCAATGGGAGCTGCAGACTCTTGGTGCTGGGCCCACCACCACTGTGGGGTTCCTGTTCCAGAGTTTGTGGGAAATTATCAGCGGGCTCACCACCACTGTGGGGTGCCTGTGCTGAGGATTTAGGGGAAATTATTGAAAAATTTTCTGAAACATGTGGGCTTTCTATGTATGTGAATTACTTTAAATGTATTTAATTCAAGCTAAATAAAAAAAATGGTGTAAAATAATGGAAAATTAGCAAACAGTTTGATAATTCAAAAAAAAATCAAATAAATAAATAAGATTAAATTCCTTACCAAAGTTTTTTATTGTCTTTGTAATATTATAATGAAGCTGGAGAAAACTGAAGATGAGTGAGTTGATCATGGAGCAGGAGGAAGGTGGAGGAAAATTTACATCCAAGTTTGAATAATGAGACAAGTAAAAAAAATGATAATAATTCCTTGCTAAAAATTGTTAAGGACAAAAAAGAAAAAGAAAAAATGCATGTAATTCTTGAGCAACATACCTTTTGATTGCTCTTTTTTCTTCTTTCTTTATTTTGGTTTATCTATGAGTGATCTGTGCTGTTTGCTGTGTTGTTGATTGTTTCATGTAGTTACAGGAGTTTTGGGATGGTGCACGGTGTGGTACTCTAAATTGGACTCAATAAAAAAAATTATTATTTTACCCTGAAGGAGCAGGAATTATTTAGTTCTTATTTTAGAAATGGATTCTACACCCAAATTAACCCCTAGTCACTCACCAAAGCCATATCAATAACTCCACTAGTTTAAGAGCTACTCAAGGCAGAAGACTTAAATAGGGTACTTAGAATTATTTCACAACATCACAATCATTATGAATACAGCTTTATGAATCACAAAATAATATATAAGTCAATAAACCATAACAAATAACATATAATCCATATCTACTATCACATATCCAATACAAGTTTCAAATACCACATAATCCATATCTACTATCACATATCCAATACAAGTTTCATAGATAAGAGGCTATGACCTCATTCACTGTACATATTCAACTACCACAGAATACACACACACTTAAACATGTTTAGAAAGCCTCTGACCTCATATTAAAATCCCCACTTGTTTCAAAAGGGATTAGCCCACATGTCTGGAAGGAGATAAGATAAGATGCACTAGCTCTGATGCCATGTCTGTGCACTGTATGATTTTCTGACACCCTGTTTGTTGTACCCTGTTTTTCACACCATTTGTCTATATAAAAAGCTCTCTCCTAAGTGTTTTCCCCCCATCTAATCCATCTGATCATTGCCTGATTTATCAGCAAAATTATCCCCAGTCCAATAAATAATACTTACATACCCAAGGAAATAAATACTTAATACTCATTAAAACCTCAGTGTGTAGCCATTGCTCACATTCATTTTTACCTTTCATAAGGAGCCACAAAGGACTTGACTCACATCCTTGCTTTCACAGCTATCCTTCTGTCTTACCTTTTTTCTTTCAAAACCAATCTGAGTGCTGGAAACACCCTCTTAAACTTCCAATTCCTGACCATCAAATTAGGTGTAGCCTTGATCCCTGCTCATTCTAAGGCAAAAAGTCTATCAGTTATTTCCTGTCATTAAGGAAGGCAGAGTACTTACTCCTTCATCCCTTTCTAAATTCTGCCATAAGGGCTAAAACTCTCTAGCCTCCTTTGGAGTCTCACAACAGATGATTTTTCTTCAGAAAAATATGAAGGACATGTTCCAAAGATGCATCCGATTCTTTTGAGCTACCAGGGATTGGGGTAGCTCAAATTTTCAATTCCCTGTGCAGTAAAAGAACAATATGTTACTGCACACAGCACGGCTACCTTGCCAAAACAGTAATACCATGTGTGGAAAAAACTACCCTTTTTTTATTCATTTCTGCAACAACCTCACCTGTTCCAATATTTTTTACTGATATTAACACATTCAGCTTTCTGGAAGTGTGTTAGAAATATGTCATTGACAGGTTTCATGCAAGTTATGTGACATATTCAGTTACTCAAAACATTAATAAAATCATTATAACAATCATAAAAATTTATTGGTCATATTTTCCGTGTAATTTTCCCTTTCAATTATTTTCCTTTCAATATTGTAATTTCTCACTTCTTCTCGAATTCTCAAGAATCTAAGAAAATTTTATATTATTAAACAAGTACTCAGTAACAATAAACAAACACTATATCTATATTTTCTTATTAATTTTACTTTGTCTCATGATTCCATTGTGTAAATAGAAATATAAAATGATTGAGATTTGTATCTTTCCAAAAACTAACAAATTGAAATAAAATTTAATTATCATCATCACTATAGTATCTTGACATATTCAAGGACTAAACTTTAGAAAAATAAATCAATCAAGCTAACTACAATATCAACACATTTTGTCAATACAATCAATCAAGATTAATAATTAATCTTTCAAATATTTTTCATTGTAACTAAAGTAATTAACTAAAATAAGTAATCACTTTGGTCTTGTCTGACAATGTGAGGGTCGTTTTTTGGGGTGTAATAGTCTTTTATAAGTTTTCTGGTTGAAAAAATGTTTGAGAATAAATGGCAGTATAGCATAAATCAAGCTTTGCACTGAGGGCTCCAAGGTATATCATTGTCTTGAATTTGACAACCTATGAGAGTCAAGAAATGCAAGCTGATGTTGAAATTTGGGCAAAATCATGTAAATTTTTTCTATCTCTCAAGATGGGAAACCCCTAGCACGCAACTCTTTCTCCCAAACCTTGTTTATCAACTTTAACTGTCACTCTCATCAGGTGAACCAGCATATCAAGTCCTCATTTTTGTATTGTAAAAAACTTAGGGAATCTTTCCGGAAGAAAACCTGAATTACTGCTCTTCAACACCTAAAAGACTTTTCTGCCTGCTCCAACTTCTTGATTTGGTGAGAAAAGAACATTCTCAGTTCTTCTCAAGTTTACCACTGATTAACCTCACATCTTATCCAGTTAGACCTCTCAAAATTAATCTTGATCTGAAGACTTTTCCAATAATCACTATTTCTTGGATACATGTATGAATCCATTCTCATCTCTCTTTTTCTTTCCCTCTTTTTTCCCCATTTCTGAATCTTCCTGATCCATTATTTCTTTGTTTTCTATTTCCGTCTTTTTTATTCTGCTTGAATTCATTACTTCATAAGAAGACAAATCCATCTCTGCTTCTTAAACTTCTTCTTGGTTGTGCTTAAAAATCTTTGAGTTAAAAAACTTGCCTCATTGTGGTATGAATTTTGTATCATCCTTTTTTCTCTACTTTGGCAATGGTTTTTTTCATTTTTTTATTTTTCTGTTTTCAGTTTTGGCTTTTGGTTATAGCAATTGCAGCTCTATATTTGAACAGCTGACCAGCAAGGCATCCCAGAATGTTGAATTCCATCTTCAAGATCTTGGGAAAAAAACAAATCTTCATTTACTTGGCCAACAGCTTGGGTAGCAATTGCAAAACCATTTTCAAAAACGTCATCAATCTACACTTTCCATTCATTGTGTCATGGAAACTGACAAGTTGAATTTTTTTGGGTGAGTTACACAAATAAATCAGATTTTTTTCAGTTCCATATTGTTTTTCAAAAAATAAAAATCAAAAGGAAACCTTACTAATGGTGTGAGAGGCTTGAGCAGTTGAGAAATATGTTTTGGCTATCATGTAGTAGTTTGGTAAATATGTGACTAAAAGGGCATCAGTTTGATTACAACCAAAGAATGATGCCCGCTGGTGTAAACCTTGTTTGCTAAATTCAATAGTTGGGAATCCTACATTATCCAAATTTAATTAGATCACAATGTCACTCAGCACATGAAGAATTTGTTTAACCACTTCAAGAAAAACAAAAAAAAACATACTTAGGAAATTTGTAATCACTATAATTGGGTTGACAAATTTTTAATAAGACATGTTTCTTTTCACACCAGGAGCTCCAATATTTAAATTATCAAAAATCATCTGAGTAATCTATCTAAGTTTTTGTTCCCTCTGGACATGTTCAACTTACATCCTAACCAATGTCATATTTTGTGCTGATCAGATTTGACCAATCGGTGTAGCGTTATGGGAACCATGGGAAACTTGCTGTCCATTGGTGAGATTTTGTCCATCACAGAAGTTTATCTCCTCAATTCTCCATGAATTAGTATCATGATCATCACCATGATGAGTGAAAAAAAAGAAAAAGAAAAATAGAAATAACTAACAAATTTGTTATTAGAAGTTAATGACTTAAGCAAATTTATCTGGGTTTGGTGAATAAGTTATTCCATATGTACAAAAAACCCTGCATCAAGTTAATTTAAATACCTAACAGAGATACAATAAATAGTCTGTTGAAATTCCTTGGTATTTAAGCCTGTACGGGTAACCTGTTTGAGATTTTAAGAAAGGTTTCAGAATAACAAGGGTTAATACAGGGGGAAAATCCCCCCTAATCTTTGAAAGACCCTTTGTGTTCAAAATCCAATGGGGAGATTTGGAGGAGTGTTTCCAAAACTTTCTTGAAATTTTACATCTTTGGGATTCACCTATGTGTGAATGGTGTTTAGAAAGATTTAACAGACTATGCTGCATTTGCAAGACCTCTGTGAGGCTGAGACCTGTGAGTGTGATTTTGTTTTTCCAGTACTTACTGCTTTCATCTTTACTAGTTCATTTAAATAATTTCTATTTATATTTATTTTTATTACTTCAAATCTAAATAAAAATATATTATTCAAAATCATAACATGTTGACTTTATCATTTTGATTATTGAACAAGCTTGAACCATGTTAGTTATTCATACTTGTGTGGTTTATCCACTTTCCTAGTTAGTGTCTCTGATGAGCTCTTTCTATCTTGTTTCCAAGTTATGGTGTCTCAGATGATCTCTTTTTATCCTGTTTCCAAGTTAGTATCTCAGATGATCTCTTTTATCCTGTTTCCAAGTTGGCTTCTAAGATGATCTCTTTTATCCTGTTTCCAAGTGAGTGTCTAAGATGAACATGTCACTGTTGTGTGACATGTGTTTTTGCTTATTTTAACTTTTTTTATTCTCAGAAATAAGAATTATCAAGTCTGAGCCTAAATGTTTCTCAGTTAAAAATTGACCCCTTCTCCTCTTTCAATATTTGTTAGTCATTGAAATATCTTTTATTCTATCAGTCATAAATTGAAACATGTGAGACATCCATGTTTTTGACAACAGCTGGTCTGTGGCCTACAGCCTATATGCCTATTCCTATATTTATACATCTGCTTTTTTGCACGGCTTTACTGCAGCATTAATGAACTCACCACCATTGTAGTTTGAGCTAGCTCAAGTTTATTCAACTATTCAGCCATAGGCTAATTAATGATTTTTTTTTAAGAAACCATAATTAAAGGTTGTTAAATTGAAGATTCATGCAAAATTAAAAATCAAATTTCAATCAAAAAAACATTCTGAACATCATGTTTAATCCTTCTATCTGCAAGAAACCTTTATTTTGTTTTATTAAATATTTTATATTTTATTTTCTTTTATTTGTGTCTTTTAATTTATAATTTATGACTTACAAATTTCATTTAAAACTTTTTTCATTCTTTTGTCTGCATTTAATATCAAAATGATAATTCTTTCTATCTTC
This sequence comes from Uromyces viciae-fabae, assembly GCA_000785685.1. NCBI lineage: Eukaryota > Fungi > Basidiomycota > Pucciniomycetes > Pucciniales > Pucciniaceae > Uromyces > Uromyces viciae-fabae. The sequence goes on along the minus strand of JNCO01007501.1, from coordinate 4,087 downwards.
TGTAACAACTTTATTATTATTTATTATTATTTTTTATTTAATGCTTTAATCAAATTTTGTTTTGTTTTTTGTAACTTGAATCATTTTAACTCAATTAATCCAGTGGTGGAATTTTTAACCCTTTTTATTTTCTTTGACATTTGATTTATTTGACAACAGGAAACTTAGAGTTTTATTTACTAATTATCTCCACTCAGTTGTATTTACTCTTATACTCATGCAGATTATAATCTTGAATGTCAAAGCAATAGCAATCTAAAAAAAAAAAAAAAACTATCAGTATCTCCTTATTCTCCTTAACCCAATTTCCTTATCTGAGGAATTTTTTTCAAAATCTGATGCAGGTCAGTTTCTCATTCTCATACTCACTTGTGTATTTATTTTAATAAATGTTTCTTTCTTCATAAATAAATCATTACATTGAGGACCTTTTGTGTGCATGATAATCCAGGAGCAAAGCCAGTTTGCTCCTGATCCTGAAAGCAACAGTGGGTCACTGCGCTATGCTACACTTTTTGACCCATTTTTTTTTAGCACAGTGTTAGATTATTCAGTCCAAGAGCACTGCGGCATTGGCTAAATTTTGAAGGGCTTCAAGTATTCTTCAGCATAGCAGGAAAAAAATTCTCCCAAAACCACTGTAGCGTTAGCACAAAATCTGTCCAGCCTGGGTGGCATGTTAGCGCAGCTTTTCCTCTGCTAACAAAATTTCAGCCCACATGCAGCGTAGATTCATAAATCTGAAGCTGCTCTGTGCTGCATTAAAAAAACGCTACACTGAAATCAAAAAAACCACTACACTGCAATCAAGAATGGGCCATTACAGTTACATGTAGCAGTAAATTATTGTTTTTTTTTTTATATTATTTCCCAAAAATACATGTATCAGAATTTTTTTCAGGGTAAAAGTTCACACATTTCATTAAAAAAAATAATGTAACTGTAACAAAATGGTCCCTGAAGAACAATAACAAAAACTCAATGAATTTTTATCAAATGCTTTTCATGACTACAATTATTTGAATAATAGTCCAAGGATTTTTTGCAAGCTAAGATTAAAAAAAAAAAAAAAAAAAAAATTAGTTAAGTATTAGAAAAAAAAAAAAAAATGAGATTGATCAATGAGAGCAATTTTTATGACTAAAATTATTCTGCTCCCTCTTTTGGCTCATTTTGTTCTGTTGCTTGGATTCCTTCCTCAACTTTTTTTTTGTTCTTTCATGAGTTAAATCAAGTCCCCAGGCCGGTGTCAAGCCCCAGATCAATTATTTTGTCAATCAACTTATTTACAAGGGAGGCAATTTGCCTTGATCATATATAGGCAGACATCTAAATTCAATCTTTCTGGTGAAAAATTGAACCACACTGCACTATTAATTGTAAAGCCCATGGGCCATTCATGACCCACGGGCTTTACAATTAATGGTGCAGTGTGGTTCAATTTTTAACCAGACAGATTGAATTTAGATGTCTGCCTATGTATAATAAAGACAAATTGAATAATTCTTAAACAAAATAAAAATAAACAAATAACAAAAATAAATCATAATTCAAAAATTCAAAAAAAAAACATAAAAAAGTAAATAATAAAATAATAAAATAATAAATATGAAAATAAAAATAATAAAACAATTAAATTGAAATCCTCATTTCTCTTATGTGTTCCTTTGTTACCTACCCCCTCCCTTGTAAATGACTTGATTGACAAAACAATTGATCTTTGGCTTGACACTGGCCCGGGGACTTGATTTAACTCATGACAGCACAAAAAACAAGTCAACGAAGGAATCCAAGCAACAGAATAATATGAGGCAAAAGAGGGAGCAGGGTATTATGATAATGCTAATGGTTAGTGTTAGCCATTTATAAGCTAACACTAGATATTAGTGCAGCTTTTTTTAATGCTGAAATTGCTAAACAGTTGAATTTTGAAAATCCTATTAGTTTTAGCTTTTTTTTAGAATAAAAAGCTAATGCTACGCTGCACTAGATTTTTTTTTTTTTCAAACATGTGTTAGTGGTTGGTTAGCTTAAAAAACAAAAAATGCTAACACTAAAATCAGTGTTAGCTGAAAAAAGCTAGAGCTGCGCTAAGCTAACACTAACCACAGCGTAGCTGGACCACTGTTTCTGAAAGTCAGTTTTTTCCATGTGCCTTTCACTGCACACATTATTAGGACGGTTCACAATAGCCAATCTGACCCGCTGATTTCAAAAAAAAGTTTGCTGATTTGGAGTCCGCATTTCTCCAAATCAGCAAACACCTCAAATCAGCAACCAAAAAAGGTGGCTGATTTGGTAGCCTGATCAGCAAAAAGAAAAAAATCCAAATCAGCAAGCTGTGACTCGGATCATCCGGGTGAATTTTATCAATCCACAAAGAGCTGAGTGTGTTTCCATACACTAGTTCTTTGCTGATATGTAATTTTATTTGGTCAAAATCAGCAAACTTTGAGTGGAAAATCAGCAATTGCTGATTTGATTTCAAAAAAAAAAAATTGCTGACAAAGCTCTATGGTGAACCGTCCTATTGATCTTGTTGTAAAGGAAGGCCTCAGTGAGGTTTCACATGCAATTGAAAAAATTGGAGATAAGATTTGTTATATGAAAAGCTCCCCCCCCCCACACACACCCCGTAAGCCAAAATTGAGGGAGCCAATCACGATTAGAAATGTGAAAACTATAGCACTACCCTCTTTGGATGTTCCAACACAACTGATCTCCACCTACTAGATGCTAAAATCTGCTCTAGCATACTATGAGGCATTTGATAACTTGTTGATTGAAGACTCCAATTTGAAACCCTGTCCTGCCTTCTATGAATGAGAAGAAAAATCAGTCATGGAGGACTTTCTTGGTATCTTCCATAATGGTGAGTGTTCCATTTATCTTTCTCATATTCTTCCTTAAATGTATTCATCAATTTATAACCAAAGCAAAAAAAAAAAAATTGCATGTTGTTCACAGTAAGCTCAAAACTTGGCATGTCAAAATATCTGCGCACACACTTGGTTTTCAAATACATGAAGCAAATTGAGAAAAACCTGAAGACCAAGAGTGACAAAGAACCTGAACACCTCAAAGACACCATCCACCTTTTCAGAGATAAATACAATAAGTATTGGGAAAAGATGTGCAAGAATGCCTCCATCAATGTCATCTTGGATCCAAGATGCAAACTCAAAATGCTTCACTTTACTATTTCTCAAGGACTTAGCCCCAAAGACACAATGAAATCAATTGAAAAGATCAAAAAATTACTTTAAATCATGTTTGATGAATTCAACCAGACTTGGAATGAAGATCAAGACTCTCTCAATTGTTTGCCTGCTTCCTGTGGAGGGGTTCAAGCTGTTCTAGCAACCAAAATGCAAAAAAAAGAAGCCAAATTGTCAAGATTTGAAAGTTTACTTCATTAGGGAGTATCAATTATGTGTATCAATTATGTCCGATTACATAATTGACTGGTTTCAACAAATCCACACTTTTCAAATCCATTGATAAAAAACCCAAATCATTAATTTTTTACCATCAGGACGTGTCAAGCATTGAGATAAAAAATAACATTTTTACCAATTTTCATAACCCAAATTACATTTTAAGGGGCTCCAAAAAATCAGGCCAGCCATTAATCTTCCACAATTCACCCATCCTTTTTTTTTTAAAAAAAATCATCCATTTCCACTTCCAAATAAATCCTTTACTTAAATGGAACCCTAAAAAAACCCCCACCTAAAAAACTCATCCAAAAAAGGCCACCAAGAGAAAAACGAGGACTAAACCAAGTTCTCCCTCCAAAAAAAAAATCACCCAAGAAAAAAAAAAAAACTCAAAACTCTTCAGATGACAACAATCTTGAAAAGAAAAGAATAACTACTACTTCCCACTTGAAGAGAGAAGACTATCTTGTTGAAGAATCATATGTTGGCATTAGGATTTGGATTAGATATATGGCTATGAATAAAGGTTTCACCGGAGACATTAATGTTTGCTTTTATTCTGCTTTCTCTTGGAAGTTTAGCTTTATAGTTTTTTCTTTTGATTGCTCTAATAGATCCAGAAGATGAATTACGTTGCAGACTAGATT
>KN362780.1:0-10646 GCA_000785685.1 Uromyces viciae-fabae | reverse complement strand
ATTGCCAAAAAAATTTAAAGATGACTGGGCATATGAGGTACTTATTTTATTTTACTAATATTTTATTTTTCATTTTCTCTTTGGATTTTTTCTTTTTTTGATGTTTATTTTTCCATCTTTTTTAGAGCACTGAATCAGATGAATCTGAAGGGCCAGAAGAGCAACCCAAAGGTGCAAAAAACAAAGAAAAAATTCCAGCATCATCCACAAAAAGGGAACCTTCAGCTTTTGAATATGTAGAAAGAAAGAAGAGAGGCAGGCCAGTAAAAAGGGAAAAATCTAGTGAACCAATTTCAAGTGAACCAATTTCAAAAAGACCAAGAAGATCATTGCCAAAAAAATTTAAAGATGACTGGGCATATGAGGTACTTATTTTATTTTACTAATATTTTATTTTTCATTTTCTCTTTGGATTTTTTCTTTTTTTGATGTTTATTTTTCCATCTTTTTTAGAGAACTGAATCAGATGAATTTGGAGAGCCAGAAGAGAAAGAGGATCAAACTGATGAAGAGGACAAGATTTTATTGGATGTGGGAAAATTATATACTGAAATAGATGTGGAACTTGTCAGAAAAATTATTATTTCTCTTTCAATTAATTTTTCCTTTTTGTTTCATTATTTTCTATAATATTTTTCTATAATATTTTCTTTTTCTTTTTATCTTAGTATGCATCCCAGGCCAATATCAGACCTGTGGAGGCCATCCCTCACATTTCAGTGGTCCATGATGCTTTAGATGATGAAGAGGACAAGATTTTATTGGATGTGGGAAAATTATATACTGAAATAGATGTGGAACTTGTCAGAAAAATTATTATTTCTCTTTCAATTAATTTTTCCTTTTTGTTTCATTATTTTCTATAATATTTTTCTATAATATTTTCTTTTTCTTTTTATCTTAGTATGCATCCCAGGCCAATATCAGACCTGTGGAGGCCATCCCTCACATTTCAGTGGTCCATGATGTTTTAGGCGATGTTAATTGTGGATTTAGATCAGCAGCAATAGGTTTGGGACGCTCAACTGATGATTATGTCCATATTTGAGAGGAAATGCTGTCAGAGTTCCTTTCCAACTCTGTTTTCCACTCTCAACCAAAATGAATTGAACAAATTTGGTGGGATGAATCAAGAGAAAAGGTAATTGAAAGACTCAAATTTAAATTTTAAATGGAGATGCTTCAAGGGAAAATTGGATGACCTTTCCTGCTCATGGATTTTTACTGGCTGACACTTATTTAAGACCAGTGGTTTTATTATCTTCTCAAATGATTTGCACATTCCTTCCTCTTTCTCATCCTCCCCCCAAATATGCCCCCATCCCTCCTCCAACCTGTTTGATTCTTCATAGTGCTCACATAATCAGTTTCCCATTCAAGGAAAAAGATGGATGGCCTGCCCCCATGGTGCATTCTTTGTGGAAATACCATTCCACAAAAGAATACAAGCCATGGAAGGATTTAATTGATTCTAATTTAATCTTGGGTCTTAAAAATTTACACCCTCATAGAAACTCTGAAATAATAAATAAAATTATCAATGTTGATTAGCTTTTTTGTTATTTTTTTTTTTTTTTTTTTTTCTGTTTCATTCAACTTTTTTTCTTGATAATAAATAATTTTGTCCCACGGAAGAAAATTATAACCATTGAAATATATCCTCTTTACCGATCTAAAACATATTTTTTCATGATTTTTGACTTACTAAAAGTGGTATAAAAAGTGGTTCCACAATTATGTCCAAAACCGTGTGCAAAAAAGGAAAAAAAAAAAAAAATAATAATTTGTAAACTTTTTTATGATTCCCATTTTTAGGAGATTGTGGAACCCCCAAAACATTTTTTCAAATGTGTGAAAACGTTTCTTTTGAGGGGTTAATTGGCATTTCAAAAAAATGTGTGCCCCCCCAAAAAAAGATAAATAAAAAAAAGAGATTATTGAAATTTTGACCTTGCCATAAAATCAAGCGGCTCTTAAGAGCCCTTTTTTGTAATTTTTAAATTAGGAAAAACATTTTTTTTCTATTTTTAAAATGGGATTCAAAAAAACCGTGGGTCAATGCGGAAAACCGTGTGTGGGCCAAAGAAATTAAAAATGCAGATTTGGAATTTTTTTTTCAGATTATATTTCTTGGGCCTTTCAAAGGCCCAATGATTTAATTAAAACTCATAATTTAATTTGTTTTCTATTTTCAAAAGGGTTTTAAAAAAAAAGAAAAACTCACCATCATCTTGATTTTCCACACCTATCTATAGAAATTGTATTTTTAGCAGTTAGGTAGGACTAGATGTTGCCAAAGCCCAAAGATTATCAGGATAATTTCTTCAGACATAGTTATTTGAATCAATTGGAAAATGGTGCATTCACCTATATTTATTCATGAGGAATTTTTGGGCATAGTTTGTTAGTCTCATTCAAAGTAAGAAAATCTCCACTGTGGGAGGCCTTTTAAGTTTCCAAAGCCTGAAATTTGGAAACACTGGCATGCATTTAGCACCCTGTATTTTGGAAAAAACCCAAATCTGGTAGACAAATTTGGCAGTCTGCAGTATAATTTCAGGTGCTGCATTTGCTGCAGTTATTGATTTTGCTGCCATGTTGGTGATATAAGGATACTAAATATGGCATAGAAATATCTCCCCACAGGAGAAAATATATTCTAAAACCCTGTTTAGCACCTGTGGCAGTGGCAAAGGTGGGCCAGCTACGCTACAGGTAACATGTAGTGTAGCGTAGTGTAGCTTATTAAGCTACGCTAAAATGTCGCAACATGTAGCATTGTTTTTTTTGAAGCTACAGCTACAGAAATTTTTGGAGAAAAATAAAACCAGGTAGCTTAGTGTCTCAAAAAAAATAATAACAATGACAGGAATCCCTGTAGACTGTAGCATAGCTCTATCAGCTATTGGATTTGTTAAGCTGCATGAAAGTGTAGCGCATTTGATTTCTACACTACATGAAAGCGTAGCCCATTCAATCGCTACGCTAAATGAAAGCGTAGCCCATTCAATCGCCATGCTACATTAAAGGGTATCTGATTCAAAGGCTCCAATAAATGAAAACATAGCAAATTCAATTGATATGCTGCATGAAAGCATAGCTCATTAAAAATTCTATCAGAAAAATAAATAAAAGTAAAATGAAAATAAATAATGCCAAATAAAAAAATATTTGAAAGAAACTAATTATTTTTTGGAGGAAAAATTGATATACTCAGATATAATACCTGTAAGAGTTGCACAACTAAAGTTTTCAATAAATAAATAAAATAAGAATGTTTACAATTTTCATTTTAAATTATAGATAAGCAATGAAAAAACAAAAATGTTTATATACATTAAGGCAGCTGAATCAGATCACCTTTATTTTAACTAATTTGATTTTATTATAGATATCTCATGTATAATATTTTAATTCTGAATTGAATTTTTTACAATCAATATAAATTTTTATATTTTTATTTGTTTAATTATTATTTAAAATTTCATAGATAAACCTTATAAAAAATGTAATTGATTGTTAATTTTAATTTTTCTGATTTGGATTCTCATTGTTGGATTTCAATCAGAAATGAAAATCATATCAGATTAAAAAAAAAATCTTATTTGAATAAATTTAAAATCAATCTGAAGGATAGATTTTACATCCCAATTCTTTTAATTTTATTTCACATTGTTAATAATGTCTTTTGACATAAAGCTTTATTTTATGTTTTCTTTCCATAATTTCAATTTGAATTATGTATTCACCTTTAATTTGATCTTTTGAGAATAATCTTAATCATTTCTATCTGATCTGAATGCTTTTTTATTTTGAATTTCATTTTTACTTAAGAATAAAGATTATTTTTATATATTTTTATTTTCATTTATTTAAATAAAAATTAATAGTATTGAAATTCAAATCATCAAATAAATTTCTTTCTTTGAATTTTTTATTTTATTTTGATTCAATTATATTTTTAATAATTTTATATTTAAATTTCAAAAACACTTACAACTTTTAATTTTGTTATTTTGTTTTCTTTTTTTCAATTTCATTCAGAAAGTTTTGATACTGTTTTGTGCCGACTCAAGAACCCTGGAAACTTTGCATCCCTCTGCTAGCCACATGTGAGACACAGCATGCTTCTATTATGATGTCTTTGATGGATCAAATCAGGTCAAAGCGGCCACCCAATTCTTGGTGGTCATCCATCATATAACCATTTCAGACAGAGCACAATAGGAGAAAGCAAAAAGAAGAAAAAAAAAACAAAAGATGTTAGCTTAAAAGACAATCAAAGATAATTAAAGATAATTAATCAATAAATTCATTTTTTGTTTTTTTTTGATAATGGAAGTAGAGTGTAAGAAAAATATTTGCTTGAAGGACACAAGATGAACCTTGCCCTTTTCCCTATATTGATAAAAAAAGAGAAAAGGGAAGCAGTGAATTTCAGAAATAAAATAAAAATTAGAAATCTAAGAAAAAAGAAATAAAAAACATCAGACAAGAAAGCCTGGGAGACTTACATCTTATATTTTTCAATCCAGTTATTTATAACCAATGGAGTAGGCAACAGAGGAAGAGGATTAAAAAAAAAAAAAAAAGAGTTAGTCACATATTGCTTGGAGAAGAGTGAAAAAAGACTTACCTGGAAGCAATTTTTTTTTTCAGTTTTGGTCACTTAGGAGAGGCAGAGTTGTTTTTCTTGTTTTTTCTTTTTCTTTTTTTTTTTTTGGTGGAAATGTGGGTGAGGGTTTTTGTTTTGTGTGTTAGGTTAGTCAGTTTTTGTTTTTTTTTCTTGATGGAATTGTGGGTTAGGTTAGATTTTTTTCTTTTTTGATGGAATTGTGGATTAGGGTTTTTTTTTATGGGATAGGGTAGCCAGTTTGGTTTCTCTTTTTTTTTTTTTTGCTATTTTTTGTCTGCTTGTTTTTTGCTTTTTCTCTTGTTTTTTTTTTCTTTTTGTTTTTTGTGGGATTGTGGGGCACAGTTTTTTCAGGCTTTATAAGTTTTTTTTAGTTTGGTTTTATGGTGTGGTGGGGTTCTTTATCAAAAAAACTCCAAATCAGGAAGTTAAAAAATATATCTACTTACATTTTCATTGGTGCAGCGGTCAATTGATGGACCAAGAGTATCTTCCCACACCTAAATGAAGTTCAGAGGTTCAATTCCCTCATGAATCACTCAGAATTATGCTATTTTCAAAAAATTTCTTTTAAAATTTTCCCCAATCAACTGATTTTGGGTTCCGCTAGAAAATAATTTCTAGGTCAAGTATAGATTAAAACTGGTGTAGCTGTAGTGTAGCTTAAAAATGATGTAGCTGTAGTGTAACACAAATTCTCTTTTAGCATAGTTTAAAATCTATTCTAGTGTAGCATAGCTGATACTGAGCTACCTCATCTCTGAAAATTTGTAACTTGTACAAAAGTTAAGCTAAAGAGGAGCATAGTCGGAAGAAGAACGTTGCCTTTAAATCTACAGAATATCTAAAAAAAAAAATACACTACGCTACACAGTAGCGTGGTGGGAATAAACTTACTCTAAAGCTACACAATATTCCTAAAAAAAACCAAGCGCTACACTACATGTTGCTGGCAAAATAGTGTAGTGTAGTGTAGCGGCCCACCTTTGGCAGTGGTGATAAACAGTGTCTTGGAAGCTGAATATGGCTCAATGGCTTAATTTAACTCCCACAGTGGACTTTCCCTAAGGATATTTTTGTTACTCAAAAAATAAAAAATTACCCATTTGCATTTGGTAGGATTACCAGGTAGGATTACCAATTGAGTTACTCATTGAAGTTCATAATAATCAGAGGGCCAAAAATGAGCAAGCACTGAATATTATACTTATAAATAGTTTATTTACATGTTCAAAATGAGCCAGTTTTATTGTTATTAGTCCATGGAAAATCAAGTTTGCCAACTTTGGACTTGTTTCAAATTTTCCATTTCCAAACTGAAGGAATCCTCAAAAACCAACTGAAGTAATTTTTGGATGATGTTTCATTTGCTTATCAAGGCACAGCTTTATGAATACTGGAGTTTTTCCATTTACCTAACATTGTGAACAAAGTTTCAAAAAGTTAAGCAAATGGTGATTTCCAGTTACAACATTTAGCTCAAACTCAAATGTGAGATACAACATCACTTAACCCTGATATATCAATGGGATACAGAAACACCACCTGCATGCAGGTGGCAGCCATATTTATGTGGTGATTGATTTATGATTTTTAATGAGGACTATCTGCACAGTTTTAATAACTCATGATTTCTACCACTCTGACTTTTTAAAAATAGGAAGAAAAGACAAAAGTAGATTATTCTTAATAATCTTTTCTCTTTCATTTATCAAAGATTTTATCTTGTTTTTTAATTTGAGTAATAAATTTTTTTGAATTGTATTAGAAAGCAAAATAAGTGTGATGAGATTGGTAGAATTAAAAGAAGCAGTGTATACACCTATATCAGAATTATTGAAAACCGAATGATATCCAACAAGATATTGGAAGTCTTGGAAAATTTTTGTTGATTTGAAAATCAAAAAAGGAGAAATTCATGTTTTTTTGAATCCAAGTCTCCAAAATGTCAGAAGATTTGGCTTATTTCAGTTTGAGATTCTTCCTTGTGCTAGCTAGTATAGCCTTCCTGCCTCGTTTATGTGGAAAAGTGTGCAGTTCCAGAGGACCTTGTTCTGAATTATCTTCTGAGATAGAGAGTTCCTTGTTTGATTCATTTTCAACAACAGGGCTGCTGAAACCATTTTTGATCACGTTGGGTGGAAATTTTAGTGAATTACTGGTACCTGTATTAATTCGGTAAAGAAGTCAGATTTAATTTGTATCAAAGAACATGAACTCTATTAAATTCCTCGTGGTCTCCTAGGGATACATCCTGCAATTGGATTTGGTGGAGTATTGGAGAGAGAGACCTTAGAGTTTGTTGCAGATTGATGTCCTGAAGTGATCAAGATTCTTAATACCTATGATGAGTCTATTCAGCTGAGTTGTAGTCTCATTTGTGGGAGAATGCTTACTTTTGCTTTGATTACATGTGATTCAGAATTATAGCCAGTTACCCAAGCGGAAAGATGACATTCTTGGACATGTTGGAATAGTGCAAATCTTCCACCCATGTGTTTGTTACCTGCAAAAAATGTACTCTATGTTGAAAGATATCTGTTGTTGAGTCTTTAAAAGATGTCAGCACCAAGCAATAGTTGGCTTATTAAGAACTTACATCAGGATTATAATCAGTATGCTTCAAAACTACAACAAGATTTGTTTGAATTATGCCTTTTGAATTCACATCTGGCTCTTGGTAGGTTTCACCTACAATCCCTAATCATATGATGGAAACTTTGTTGCTCATGTTGTTTTCAAACTGTGAACTTGAGCCTAGCATCATATTTAGAACAGGGTCTAATACAAATCCCAGTATCTCTGCTGTGTTTGGTGCAAACAATCTTCCTGAGAGAGAATATACCTTTTTGTCTAAGAGAATATCTCCCTTTGATCCGTAGGCAGAAGCAGTGCATACAAGGTTGGATTCGGAAGAAGTTGCTGCGTCTGTGAAGGAAACAGCCATCTCGTAGAAAAATTGCCTGTATAAGGATCCTGTTGGAACTGTGTCTTTTATCTGGAGATTCTGTTAGAAAGATGATCTGCAGAGTAGAAAGATATGCTGCATACTTCAGAGAATATATCAAACGGTCCCCGCAATACAACAGGGTGTTGAAATTTAAGACTCAAAATATTTTTAATTCTTTATTTTTTTAAGATAATTTTTATTTGTTTTTTGTTTTATCAATTTATGAAAATAAAAACTTGAGATTAAGGAAAAAGGGGCAAGGAGGATGGGTATCTCACTTGGGTTGGCTCAGATTGTTTTGGATTTTTAAGAGGAAGAACCAATGATTTTATTTATTTCTGACTACAGCATTTTAAATAGAATAAAAAATAATACGCCCCCTGAACAACATGTCAGGGGTTTAAAATGGTTCTAACAAGAAATGAAAAGTTAAGAAAAGATGTCAAAAAGCTAGAGATGATGAAAATAACCTGAAATGGGTCAATGCCTCTTAATTACTGTATTTTAGCTCACTACTACATTTTTAATCTTCACATTGTAAATAGAGGCGTCAATTCTAAGTACTTGAATTCCAAATAATTAAAAAGAGAAATGAAAATATAAAAAATACAACTTGAGAATAATTTTGACTACTGAAGATCAGGGTTTGATGACTACAAGATACTTACTACTGCAAATCTTATCTACTAAAATATTTTATCTTCAAACTACTATTTTATTTTTTTTATTTAATTTATTTACTTAGAATTTAAAAGAATAACTTGATAAAAAAAACTCTTGGCATACACATAAAAAGTTGAGTGGTCATGAGGACCAAATTCCAACACAGGGTGATTCAGCCTTTTTGAAACAGACATCTTGTTGTTTGGTCAGGAGTAACGACTTGATATTTTCCTTGGAAAATTTATAAATTAAATAGAAGAAATAAGTCTGATTGGAAGCCAGTGTGAGTGCACAATTTTTGCATTCTGATTTAACATACCTTTGTGGGATGTATAATAATTGCCTCACTGAAGGTACAGACAAAAGTCGAAGACAATGAGTTATCAGTATTATTGTGTGAATCAATTAGTGAGTGTGATATAAGTAGAATTCATGCTGACCATTTTCCTTTAGAACTTAACTTTTATCTTAATTGACCAGCAATCAGAATCCAGAATGGAAGTAGCATCACCGTGTTAGATCAAGTATAAAAAATGTTGGAATTTAACAAATGACTTGGTACTCACGAATTAAACATATGTAAATTTTCAGTCTATGTTTCAATATATTTTCAAGATTATGCAATGAAGATCAAAACAAATATTGAGATTCCTGGAAAAACTACTAAATTCTTCTGAGCATATATTGAAATCCAAATCAGATTCTATTTTGGCTAAAGTACAGGCAAAAATCTTGAGTTGAAAAGTACTAACAGTGAATCAATGAAGAAAGCAAGGTATGAACTTTATTTGTGATATTCTGAGCAAAAGGGAAGAATGTTTACATATTAATTATCTGAAAATAGATCATTAAAACATGAATGGAAATCTAATCACTGCTCACCACGAATTCCATGTCGTGAAATCCTTTCCCAAAACTAATCTTGTTCTCCTGGAAAGAAGAGAATATATTTAGCACTAAATGGATTATTCTAAAATCAAGGGTTTTGGAATGAAGATATCAGTTGATATTACGAGAGAATCAATGTGAAATGTTAAATCATATCAACAGCATGTGACCAGGAAAAAATTAGGCTCCTGAAAGAATTTGAGTGGTTTGTGGAGGCAGAAGGTTTGAAAATTCAAGGGTTGATGATGATAAAAACAAAATGATATGTATTGACACAATGAAGATGGACCATGGCTTATTAGTGGTATGGAATAAATTTCCTATAGATCTAATGCAAAGGAGAATTATGGTCTGTAAATATGAATCAGTAGAAGCAGTTGGCTTTTATAATAATTCTTGTTAATGGTACAGTCATACTTTAACCTTAGACAAATCGTTTGTGCCTCAATAAATTAGTTTTTGTCGTTTTCCTTGGTATTAACATAATCATGGTGGTTGTTAGATTGCACAATTGTCAGGCATCAATTTGTCAATCAGATGACATGTGGAACATTAGCTTGGATACATGGATTTAAAGTTGAGTTACTATCTGGATTAGTCCAAGCTGGACAGTGCTGGATGGTAAGTTTGATTGAATTTGAAGGTTCAGCTACAGAAACATTGACTACCGCTTAGAAATCAAGCGGGAAACCAATTTTTCACATATTGATACCCGTGTGGTAAGAGATTATTCATGGTTTCCAGAATTGAATTCCCTGGATGACAAGATGTGAGCCGGCAATTTTCAGGTAGTCATAGGTATGTGAAGTTAATAATGGGTGGGAACTGTACTTCATTCTGAAATGTTAGTTACCTAAATGTTTATTGATCCAAATAAGGCATGCAATAGTTATACATACCAAAAGCAAACTTTTGTGTAGGAAAAGTTTCATGGTGTTGAGACACCATTCTCTTGATGGAGAATTGGGGGCAAGGAATATTTGTGTAGTGATGTGTATTTGGCGTTGCAGGAGGGGTTCCAAAGAAATTTTGAGGAAAGAGGATAACAACGGTTTCACGCTGTGCTGTTTGTCTATCAAGTCAAGGACTTTTCAGGCAAAAAGTCCCAACTCTGGGCTCTCCACCACTGTGGGGTACCCAAGTTCAAAATTTGAGTTGTGGGGGGGAATTATGAAAAAAATTTCATGAAACCCAGATTTATATGTTTCTTAATATATACTTTTTTATTATCATTATCTCAAAATTTATTATCATTATTATTATTAGAAACTGCTTTTATCAAAAGTTTTTATCCGCTGTGCCTTAAGGAAAATTTTTTTTCTATTTTATTTCTTATTTTCATTTGCTTTTGAGTTGAACATATTGTATTTGAAAGAATAGTTCAGGGTTGTCCTTCCATGTAGTGTATTGATTGCTGCCACTAGGGTTTGCTTTATTTTAGTTTTATTGAATCATGGTTGCTCACATCTTGTGGCTTCCAATTTTATTCTATTTTTTTATTTTATTTTTATT
>JNCO01007495.1:0-12107 GCA_000785685.1 Uromyces viciae-fabae | reverse complement strand
TAGAGTAATCTTCATGAGAAATAATAAAGCCACCTTTTGTCTTCTTGGCCATGGATAAAAGAAGTTCACTGCTAGAAATTGGTTTTCCTACTTGAGTTTCAATTGTATCAATATTCATACTATTATTATTATTGTTTATTTCTTGAATATTTTTATTTTGAGGAGTAGATTTAGAAGGTTTTAAAGAAGAGGAAACATCCAACATGGAAGAATCCATGTTGGATTGAGGAAAGAAAATAAAAAGGAAAAGCTCTTGCTGTAATTTTGATTAAAAAAATGTTTTTTTTTTTTGGAGTGAAGGGGGGGAAGGGATTTTTGGAAGAAGGTTGGGTGGTTTGGTGATTTGATGGAAATTAAATTGATGTTTTGATGAAGAGTGGTGAACTGGTGAGTGGTGATATGACTTTTTAGAGTTTGAGGTTGTGGTAGGACAGAGCTTTTTGTTTTCCTTTCTTTTTCTTTCTTTTTCTTTCCTTTTCTTTCCTTTTCTTTCTTTTTCTTTCTTTTTTCTTTCTTTCTTTTTTCTTTCTTTTTTCCTTTTTCTTTCTTTTTCTTTTTCTTTCTTTTTCTTTTTCTTTCTTTTTCTTTTTCTTTCTTTTTCTTTTTCTTTCTTTTTCTTTTTCTTTCTTTTTCTTTTTCTTTCTTTTTCTTTTTCTTTCTTTTTCTTTTTCTTTCTTTTTCTTTTTCTTTCTTTTTCTTTTTCTTTCTTTTTCTCTTTTTCTTTCTTTTTCTTTCTTTTTCTTTCTTTTTCTTTCTTTTTCTTTCTTTTTCTTTCCTTTTCTTTCTTTCTTTTTCTTTCTTTCTTTTTTCTTTCTTTCTTTTTTCTTTCTTTCTTTCTTCTTTTTTCTTTCTTTCTTTTTTCTTTGTTTTGTTATTTCTTTTTTCTCTCTATTTTTTCCTCCTTTTTTATTTATTTCTTCCTCTTTTATTTATTTATTTTTTACTTCTTCCTTTTTTATTTCTTTTCCTTTTTTTCTTTTTGATTTCTTTCTTTATTTTTTCTCTTTTTTTTTATTGTTCTTTCTTCTGTATTTTTTTTTGTTTTGTTTATTTCTTCCTTTTTTCTTTCTTTTTTAGTTTCTTTTTTTCATTTCTCTTTTTTTTTATTGTTCTTTCTTCTGTATTTTTTTTTGTTTTGTTTATTTCTTCCTTTTTTCTTTCTTTTTTAGTTTCTTTTTTTCATTTTTCATTTTGATCTTGCTTTTTTTTTTTCCTTTTTTTCCCTTTTTTTTCCTTTTTTTTTTTTTTTCTTCTTTATCTTCTTTATTTTTTTTTTCTTCTTTATTTTTTCTCTTCATTTTCTTCCCCCTTTTTCTCTTCCTTCCCCTTTTTCTCCTTGTTCATCTTTTCCTTTTGTGGTTTTTCTCTTTTTTTTTTAATTTGTCATTTTCCTCTTATTATTGTTCTTTCTTCTGTATTTTTTTTTGTTTTGTTTATTTCTTCCTTTTTTCTTTCTTTTTTAGTTTCTTTTTTTCATTTTTCATTTTGATCTTGCTTTTTTTTTTTCCTTTTTTTCCCTTTTTTTTCCTTTTTTTTTTTTTTTTCTTCTTTATCTTCTTTATCTTTTTTTTTTCTTCTTTATTTTTTCTCTTCATTTTCTTCCCCCTTTTTCTCTTCCTTCCCCTTCTTCTCCTTGTTCATCTTTTCCTTTTGTGGTTTTTCTCTTTTTTTTTTAATTTGTCATTTTCCTCTTATATTTTTTACTTATATTTTACCATTTTTTTATACAAAAAAAATCTGAGGAACATTTTTGGGGGCCTTTAGACCCCCAAGAATATTTTTTTTCTTTTTGTTTTTCCCCTCATGCAGTTTTTAAAAAACCACTGGAGTTTTCCAAAAAGGGTGTGCGCACGGTTGGTCCGCGCGTGGTCAAAACCGCGTGAGTTTGCAGGCCAACTGCGTGAATTTAGTAACACCCTAAAAAAAATTAGCAATAAAGGTTTGATTTTTTTTTTTTTGAGTTTATGGGGTCCTTGAGTTTAATTTTAGAGGATGGGAGACTTACTGCTTTTTTAGTTTTGATGTTATGATTTTTTATTTTTTTTAGTCTTAAATTGAAAAAATAAATAAATAAAAAATAATCAATTAGCAATTGAAGTTTTGTTATTTTTTGTTATTTTATTGGGTCTTGAACTTTAATTTTGGAGCATTTGAGACTCAAAAAGGGTGTGCGCACGGTTGGTCCGCGCGTGGTCAAAACCGCGTGAGTTTGCAGGCCAACTGCGTGAATTTAGTAACACCCTAAAAAAAATTAGCAATAAAGGTTTGATTTTTTTTTTTTTGAGTTTATGGGGTCCTTGAGTTTAATTTTAGAGGATGGGAGACTTACTGCTTTTTTAGTTTTGATGTTATGATTTTTTATTTTTTTTAGTCTTAAATTGAAAAAATAAAAAATAATCAATTAGCAATTGAAGTTTTGTTATTTTTTGTTATTTTATTGGGTCTTGAACTTTAATTTTGGAGCATTTGAGACTTACTGGTTTTTTAGTTTTAGAGTGGTGAGTTTTTGCTTTGTTTTATCCTTAAATCTTGTTTATGGGTTTTTAGCTTGTTTGGAGTATCAGAAAATTTTTCTGTTGCCACAGAATACATGTATACACGTGTCTCCTGTTGCTCTGAGCTTCAAACTTGGGAAAACTCCAAATTCAGGGTGGGCGGTGCGGAAATGGGAAGGTAGGTGCACCAATTTCCGCCCATGCCATTGCACCGCTGTCAAAAGGCGGTGCACGACCAACTTTGGGCGGTGCAAATATTAATCCCCTTTTTTATATTTAATTTCTTCTTTGGAATTTTCTTTTTTCAACCAAGTTGTAGCTAATTCTTCTTGACTTTTTTTTATTTTCTATCTGATCAATCATTCATGGCTCATCAACCAATCCTCCTTATTGCTGAAGGCCAATTCGACATCCTCTCAACTCAAGCAAATGTAATTTTTATCCATCTCGAATCTTCTGGCAGCAACACAAAACAAATTCCAAGTGTTTCAAGAATCCTCTGCACTCATACCTCAAGATGATGAAGAACAAGAAGGAAACTTTACAGTTCACAGTACAATACTTATTTTGTCAAGAAAGTTGATGCTCTTGGAAGACCAGGACCAGATCCTATTCAAAAGATTACCCTGGCTCTTCACATGCTTGCTTATGGGGGGGGAGTGGCCGCGGATGCAAATGATAAATTTGTGTGACAAAATACTAGACATTTACTCCAATATCTATCTGTGATCCCCTGATGAAGAAGATGTCAAACAATTAATGGAAGCTGGTGAGGAGCATGGATTTCCTGGTATGTTGGGCTCTCCAGATTGTATGCACTGGAAGTGGAATAATTGCCCAAGTGCATGGGCAGTTCAGTATCAGGGCAAGGAGAAAGTATGTAGCTCACTTTGAATGATACTATCTAAACATTGAACATCATTTCTTTTCACTATTGGACACTGATAGTTTTTTTTTGTTTTTTCTCCAAGGAACCAAAAATTGTGCATTAAGCAGTAGCTTCATATGATTTATGGATCTGGCATGCCATTTTTGGGCTGCCAGGATCTCATAAAAACATCCTGTTATTGATGTTTCACATCTGTTTTGGAACCTCTTGAATGGTGTGGCGCCACCTTGTGAATTTGAAATCAACCGAAATTGTTATAATCAGGGTTACTACCTGGCCCATGGTATATACCCTCATTGGGCCACTCAATTCAATAGTATCTCACAACCTCAAGGGCTTGAGAGGAAAGGAAGCTCTACTTTTGTTACCTTCTTGTTTTTTTGTTTATGTTTCTTTCCTTGATTGTTGATTGTTTTTTTATTAGAATTTTGCTGAAATGCAGGAAGCTGCACAAAAGGATGTTGAGAGAGCGTTTGGAGTGCTAAAATCTTGGGTCGCCATTATCAAACTACCCACCAGAGGTGTTGAAATTTTGATCCTCTCCCACTCAAGCTCCCTTTCTGTCACTGTTGAACTGTTATAGTCATAACCCCTGGGCATGCTTGCCAGGGGTTTCCTTTCTTCACATGGTATAAAGCCTCAAACATAAAATGAAAAATATCATTGGCTCTTGTTCCTTTGAGCCTGCATCTCATCAATTAGCTGTTCCAATCACCCTCTTTTGTCCATTGACACTGAGGTTTTAGTCTGATCCTTTGATCATTATTTACTTCATCAAAACTGATCCTTTGATCATCATATTTCCCAGTCCAGTTTTTCTTCAAGAGGGTGGGTCCATCACAATATCACCAAAATCAATGGTGGGCCGCTACGCTACGCTGCGCTATTTGAGCACTACACGTTAGCGTAGCGGCATTTTTTTTTTGCCACTTTGATGTAGAATTGGCAGGGTTTTTCCGCCGCTACAAGGTAGCTTTAGCGTATTGGAAAACCCCGGTGGCACTCCTCTTGTAGCATTAGCGCCAAAAATAGGGCTGCTACGCTCACTGGTAGCGTAGCGTAAACAGAAAACCGCTACGCTAGCCATTAGAGTAGCAGTTTTAGCTGTGAAATTTCATATGACTGAAGAATGAATTACTTTAGTTTAATTGTATTTTAAATATACAAATATAATTTTATAATAGAAAAGATAAAAATAAGAAAGAAATTATAATATGAAAAAAATTGATATATTTACACCAGGGGAGTTTTCTCTTCACTCCCATGCAAGTGCCATACCTTATTCTTGGTCTTGATCTCGTCTAGAATTCTTCCTGATGTCTGTGATGTGTTTATTGAAGATATCTTGAACTAATGTTGATATCAACCTGAAATCATTATGAAAGTGGCTTGATCAAATGCTTACAACGTATTTATAATGTATAGAAATATAGCTGCAGTTATGGTGAATTCAAGTCAAACTGTGTGCCCTTGTTGCGCGCCCGCGCAGTATTGACACACCATTCAGGCCACTCATCCTCTTTTCATTGCAAGAATTAAACAGTATGAACAGTCTATTTCAAATAAAGTTCAACTATTGTTCAACTATACTTCAAGATGAGTTCAACTTGAGTTCATCATCAGTGATTGTTATGATCAAGTCAGTATTAAAACAAGTTAACACTCAGCCAGGGGTTTTATATAAACTATGGCACTTGTTAACAAGTGATCAGAAAACATCCCTGGTGTTACCTGAAGGTAGAGCTAAGAATAAAGAAATAACATAGATAATAAATTTTAATAGAGCTAAGAATAAAGAAATAACATAGATGATAAATTTTAATATTGATAATAAAAATAATTATGATAATAAAAATAATTATGATAATAAAAATAATTATGATAATAAAAATAATTATGATAATAAAAATAATTATGATAATAAAAATAATTATGATAATAAAAATAATTATGATAATAAAAATAATTATGATAATAAAAATAATTATGATAATAAAAATAATTATGATAATAAAAATAATTATGATAATAAAAATAATTATGATAATAAAAATAATTATGATAATAAAAATAATTATGATAATAAAAATAATTATGATAATAAAAATAATTATGATAATAAAAATAATTATGATAATAAAAATAATTATGATAATAAAAATAATTATGATAATAAAAATAATTATGATAATAAAAATAATTATGATAATAAAAATAATTATGATAATAAAAATAATTATGATAATAAAAATAATTATGATAATAAAAATAATTATGATAATAAAAATAATTATGATAATAAAAATAATTATGATAATAAAAATAATTATGATAATAAAAATAATTATGATGATAAAAATAATTATGATAATAAAAATAAGAATAGAATGAAGAAGAAACAATGATAATTTATAAAGAAGAATAATAATAGTAATAATGTTATAATGATTCAATAATAATAATGCTATAACCTTCAATAATAATAATTGAAATTCTTTAATAACTAAGTCAGAGAATAATTTTATAATGTTGAGAATAGTTGATTGAGGAAGAAGTTGAATTTTTATTTTATTAAAAAAAAAAAACAGAAAAGATTTTTTTCAGCTTGATGATCAATTAAATGATTGATTTTAATAGAAATATTTTTAATGATTGAAATAAAATCATTTCAAGCGTAATGAAATAAAAATATAAGATCATCAAAACATTCATGAGAATTCATGAATGCTTATGATGTCATTATTTTTCTTCATGAAATTAATAAAAATAAAACCGTCACAGCCTAAAAAAAATTTCTACTCACAAGAGTAAAATACTAATTGTATTAAAAATATTCCAAATGGAATCTTTGTACGTAGTATCATTGAGTTAATCTAAATAATTTTCTTTCAATTTTTTACAACGGTATTTTTAATAAAAATATTAATAAATGATTTATTCTTTAAACAAAGAATATAAAAATAAAAAATAAATATTAATCTCACTTCCAAAAGGAATAGGATTTTCAATCCTTTTGAGATTATAATTTTCACAGTAGCAGCTCCTCCAGAAACTCTCCAGGAACTCCGAGATGCTGGAGGAAGCAGATCACATCCTCCAGCAGCTATGAGTTGCTGGAGGAGGCAGATCACATCCTCCAGCAACTCTGAGTTTCTGGAGGGAGAGATCCACTTCCTCCAACAACCCGGGTGTCTGGAGGGAGCAATTTTCTTCCTCCAACAACCCAGGTTTCTGGAGGGAGCAATTTTCTTCCTCCAACAAGCCGGGTTTCTGGAGGGGGCAATTTTCTTCCTGCAACAACCTGGGTTTCTGGAGGGAGAAATCTGCTTCCTCCAACAACCCAGTTTTCTGGAGGGAGTTGCTTCCTCCAGCAATCCCGTTTGTGTAGCTGTCCGCGTGGCCGCTACGCTACCCAAACCCTGTGAGATGGGTAGCGTTAGCAGCTATCACGGAACAGTCACTAACGCTATGCTACTGCTACAGTGGTATTTTTTTTTTTGTAGAATTAGCAGGCCAAAATAGCCCGCTAACAGTAGAACTTTTGTAGTGTAGCTTAATAAGCTACTGTCAGGCTTGGATATGAAACAAAAGAGGATAAAGCTCTCTTTGTACTATTCCTGCCCTGATAAATATGTATATAATATGTTGTTATATATTATATCAATGTTTATAATAGCTTATAGCTATTACTTTACACCTATAGTGTATTCTCTGCTGCAGAAGTACGGATGTACCTCCTTCTGAGACTTAATGAGGTATGAGAATGTCACAATTGTGCACTTATAGTAAAAATTATGCTTCTATAAAAGGTTTGAATTACTAGGAGGGAGGCTTGAACTGACTGGCTACTGTCAGAGGCCGTAGTCCTTCTTCTAGTAATTTTTAAGAGTAGTTATTTCACTCAGATGGAGGGGGGAACGTCCTCTAATCTAGGAGTAACTCTCAGTGGTGTTTATAAATAGTGAAAGGTTAAGAGCTTTGGTCAATAGACACAAGAAATAGACTTAATTTGTAATATTGGTGTTTATAAATAGTGAAAGGTTAAGAGCTTTGGTCAATAGACACAAGAAATAGACTTAATTTGTAATATTTATAAAGGTGGTTTGATGGTTTGTATGTATAGTTGTAATAATTGAGTGTGGAAATGGGAATCGGGGCGTACAAAGGCCTCCATTTATATTCCCAAATTTATTACAAGGCGCTATGAGGGCGCAGTAATTTCTCAGGAGTGTTTTCACACTTCAGGAGAGATGTTCCTTCCCTCTATATTTTTATTACATATTTATTAACTCAATTGTAATAAAAAATATCTAATGAACATCATATTTCGAGTTTTTGACTTGAATTTGACATATTACATATGTAACCTTGGAAACTCATTTATCCAAGGTTACTGGATGTTTCTTGACGTCCTCAAGTATCCAGGATAAATCAGGATTCCTTGGGACGTCATTCCTTATATTTTATTTTAATTTATTCCCCATGGGGAAATAGTATTCCCACGTCAAATGACCAAGATGAGCCATCAAGGTAATTGGTTATTTATTTTCGTGGTAACACTTCAATAATAATCTAATTAGGTAATCAGATGGTGGGAATTCCATCTAAACCATAATTACATACATGGCGCGTCCATGGCGCGTGTTCTGTGCGTTGTAACATTAGGCCAATCATAGCAGGTGATCCCCTGTTACCAAAGCGCTGTCAGAAGTTCCCAAAGGGGTTCTTTTATGTTCTAGACCTCCTGGCGCGGGGTTTCCACTCTTCCCCGGGGGTTTATAGCCTATCTCTCTTCAAAAGATCCGGGATTGGCTCTTTCAAACCCCTCTAGCTCCTAGGGTTTACACTCCACGCGCCCATAAGTAATATTTATGGACTCCCGGGATTGGCTCTTTCAAACCCCTCTAGCTCCTAGGGTTTACACTCCACGCACCCATAAGTAATATTTATGGACTCCTGGAAGGATGGAGCATCCATACAATATATTTTTATATTATGGATATAAAAATAATTTTTGAATATATATTTATTTTATTTTTAATGATTTTTACTTTTAATACATGAAATAAATATATTTTTAAATATAAGTTGGTGAGCAACTTATATTAGAATTTAAGTAAGAATTCAAATATAAAATAATATTTTATATATAAAAATATATTAATATTATTAAATTGATTTAATAATCATAATAGTAGTTTTAATTAATAATAATAATAAATAATAACTGTAAATAATAAATAATAATAATAATATAATTTTGCAGGTTAAATTGATTATTATTTAATCTCATATCCTGACAGCTACGCTACACGCTACAGGTAGCATAGCTGGCCTAGTCTTGCCAAAATCTTGAAAACCTGTGTAGTCCTAAAAAAAATGATTGGGAAGACAAACAAGTATCTAAATTAGATTTAATTCACAACAGTGCACTGAGTTCACCAGAAGCAATGGCCAAAATCAAACACCCAACCACCCATTTTGCTGATTTTGTCGCAAACTATCAACAGATTTGAGATTCTGATGCCCACCACAAACTGTGTAATGATTTAATTAAGAATATTTGCGCTCTAAAGTGTACCTCAAATGAAGACCATCAATCATAACATTCACAAAACTTTGATTACTTTTATGTTTATTTTTTTACTTATGATTTTAATCATGAAAAGTTTATTTCCTTTTCTTTTCCTCACGTTTTTTTCATTCCCTTTTATTTTTTCATTTACTTTTACTTTTATTTTTTCAACTATGATTTTAAACATGAAAATTTTCATATTGTTTGATTTCCTCACATTTTGTTTAATTTTATTTCCTCTAAGCTATTGTCCACAGTGAGACAACACATGAAATAATGAAATAATATTTTTTAAATCCCTATTATTATTTGGGGTGTTACTATTCTCACATGTTTGGCCCACAAACTCACACAGTTTTGACCGCGTGCGGACCAACCGCTGTGAGACTCCAAAAGAGGCTAGGGAGTTTAGCCCTTATGGCAGAATTTAGAAAGGGATGAAGGAGTAAGTACTCTGCCTTTCTTAATGACAGGAAATAACTGATAGACTGCTTGTTTTAGAATGAGCAGGCAGCAAGGCTACACCTGATTTGATGGTAAGGAATTGGAAGTTTAAGAGGGTGTTTCCAGCACTCAAATTTTTTTTGAAAGAAAAAGGGAAGGAAACAGCAGGATAGCTGTGAGAGCAAGGATGTGAGTCAAGTCCTTGTGGCTCTTAAGAATGGTAGGGATGGATGTGAGCAATGGCTACACAATGAAAGTCCAATGAATGTTCAAGTATTTATTTCTTGGTAAAAATGTAAGTATTTATTATTATTATGGACTGGGGATAATTTTCTGATAAATCAGGGGATGATCAGATTAGATGGGTTTTTGATGGATGGAAAACACTGAGGAGAGAGCCCCTTATATAGACAAATGGTGTGAAAAACAGGGTACAACAAACAGGGTGTCAGAAAATCATACAGTGCACAGACATGACATGAGTGCTAGTGTATCTTATCTTATCTCCTTCCAGACAAGTGGGCTAATCCCTTTTGAAACAAGTGGGGATTGTAATATTAGGTCAGAGGCTTTCTAAACATGTTTAAGTGTTTGTGTATTCTGTGGTAGTTGAATATGTACAGTAAATGAGGTCATAGCCTCTTATCTATGAAACTTGTATTGGATATGTGATAGTAGATATGTAATATGTGGTATTTCTCATGGTTTATTGACTTATATATTATCTTGTGATGCATAAAGCTGTATTCATAATGATTGTGATGTTGTGAAATAATTCTAAGTACCCTATTTAAGTATTCCGCCTTGAGTAGCTCTTAAACTAGTGGAGTTATTGATATGGCTTTGGTGAGTGACTGGGGGTTAATTTTGGTGTAGAATACATTTCTGCAATAAAAACTAAAGAATTCCGGCTCCTTCAGGGTGAAATAATAATGTTTTTTATTGAGTCCACTTTAGAGTACCACACCACGTGCACACGGTTTCCACAAACACACGCGGTTTTTAAACTGCGTGAGAATTACTCAGAATTTTTGAAAGGGTTTTGGCCCCCCAAAAAATTAATCAAAAAAAAAAGAATAAAAAAAAAAAAATTCTTTGTAAAGGGTCCCTGTCCTGTGAAAAAAAAAAATGATATGGGTTGATATCAACCCCCAAACTATAAATTTAGCCAAAAAAAAAAACAAGAAAGAAGCAAAAAAAAACAGTTTTTCAAAAATAAAAAAACAAAAAAAAGGGTTTTGGGAGAGACGGCCCCCAAAAAATTGGCCCCGTGGAACAGAGAAAAGAAATAAAAGAGAAAGAGAAAAATGAAGAAAAAGAAAAAGAAAAAGAAAAAGAAAAAAACCCAAAAAATTGGCCCCGTGGAACAGAGAAAAGAAATAAAAGAGAAAGAGAAAAATGAAGAAAAAGAAAAAGAAAAAGAAAAAGAAAAAAAAAAATAAATAAAAAAGGAATTAAAGAGAAAATAAAAACAAAAGAACAAAGAAAGAACAACAAAAGAAAGAAAAAGAAAGAAAGAAAAAGCAAAAATGAGAAATGAAAGATAGAAAAAAAAGTAGCAACAAAGAAAGAAAAAATAACATTGAAACAAAAAAACAAAACAGAAAGAAAAGGTGAAAAAACACTAAAAATTAAAGATAAAAAGCAAAATGAAGAGGGAACAGAGTAAAGAAAACTAAAAAATGATTTGTTTATATTCTCCATCTTTTTTCTTTCTTTTTAATCTCTTCTGTTATTTGATTTTGAGTAATTCTATTTGGGGTTTTTAGACCCCAAAGAACCTTCCCCTTTTTTTCTTTTTTCAAAAACACACAGTTTAAAAAATGCTTGTGTTTGCGGAAAACACGTGCACGTGGTTGGTCCGCACGTGGTTGAAACAGCGTGATTTTGTGGGCAGACCACCACCAAGAATAGTAACACCCATTATTTATTGCTTGCTATCCTGAGATTCATTGTTTCTTCAAAAATGGAGTATTAGACTTAACAAAATAAAAGGAAGCCAGATACAACCAAAAAATTGACATTGACAACAAATAACAAGTGGAAGTAAAAAAGTAACAATTCAGAGTGAAACAAAAATATATAAGATCAAGATAATGAAAGAACAGATTGAAAAAAGAACAAAAACATATCCAAGATACTGTTAAAAAATCATTGAAGCTGATTTGTTGAGCTATTTTTGATTGTTAATAACCCTACAGAAGACAAGGAAATGAACTAATCAGAATTCCACTAAGCTAAAGAAGAATTCAATAAATTTAATAACCCATTATTATAATTATTGAGGATCAAATTTCTTTGTATAGCAAAGTATTTTTCAAATCATCATCAGCACCTGTCAACTTCAGAAAGTGTATTCAAAGATTGTGACTGAAACTCAATGGCTTTGCTTTGACTTTGGAAAGCTTTGCTTTGGTCTAGGAATATATTCTTTTGATTCTTGGCTTGAATGCTCATTTGAGTTTGACTGGTGGTCATTGTGGCTTACCAAGGATAATCCTGTTTCAAGTCTGTCTTATCATTTTTTTGCCTTTTTCTTGCCCATAGACCAAGAGCTTTCAGTGGGACTATGCTGAATAGAAGTGGTATTGCTGTTTAATTCTGTCGGTTCAGAAGTAGAGCCGTCAACAAGGCTCATGGCATGTTTGGATGGGGTTTTGTATTCACTATCATTATCCTTTTTGTGTTTATCTCCCTTTTTTTT
>JNCO01007494.1:0-12108 GCA_000785685.1 Uromyces viciae-fabae | reverse complement strand
TGTGGCAACTTTGAAGGAGTGCTTAAATCATCTTTCTGGACCCTGTGAAGTCAAGTACTGGATGCATTTCCCCACTGCCGATTTCTTTTGGCTGATACTTACAGGAGACCAGTAGTACTCTTTGAAAAAGAAGAAGCAGCAACTTATACCCCTTTGTGCCATACTCCTACTGATCATCCACCAATCTGTCTCCTTTATCTTGATGGAATGTGCCAGATCACCAAATTCCAGTTCAAGACCAGCTCCACACCTCTACCCTACCCCAAACTTGATGCACTCTGGATATACCACGCTAGGAAAGAAACAAAACCACGGGGAAAGAAGATTCAGAAGCATTTGAAAGTTTATATGCACCTGATGAAAGCTAAGCGCCCCAGAGGAAATATCAATATAATTGATATTGGTTAATTAGTGGAATTCTTGTATATAGCCTTATTTTTGCTGGATTATTGTCAAATTTATTGTTAATAAAGGTTACATTGTCCACACTTAAAATTCTGAGCCTGAATTCATGATAAAATCCAGCATTTAAGAGCAAAACATGATTGCAAAAAAAAATAATTCAAAAAAAAAAAAATTCATTTTTTTTTGCTTGATAAAATACTTTGATTATTTTGAAAATTATCTGTCTATTCAGTTTTGTAAAAAAAGAATTCTTGTGATGTGGAATTAGGGGGAAAAAAGGTGGTGCGGGTCAACATCCACAATTTTCAATTTTTTGGAAAAAGTAAAAAGACAGAAAAATCCACCATGTTTCAGGGATCATTTTTGTCTACTTCATTTTTTTTTAGTGATTTTTTTTGAGGCCTTGAAACATCATCAAAAAAAGGTGGTGCCAAGAAGGAGAAGGTGGTGGGTGCTTTTCCGCTCGCGACATCGCACCATGTTCAAAAGGCGGTGCGAGGCGGATTTGGGTGGTGCAAAAACCAACCCCCTTATTTTATTTTATTTTGTTTTATTACTTTACTGAGGTATGAATAAATCACCTAAAAAGAATAACAAAGATGTGTATTAATTTTACCACCAATATATAAGGTGAAGATTGATTTATCTTACTTGATTTTATTCAAACAATTAAATTGCATTAAAAAAAATATAATTAAAATTCAACTGAGGGGGGTTGAAAAACTCCTCTGAAATACACAAGGTATAAGATTCTGGTAGGGGAAAAACTAGGTTTTTATTTCTTTTTATCCAAGAATCACTTTTACATGAATATACTTTCTATCACTACCAGTTCTTCTAGGCTGTTTTCTTTTTCACATCAAAACTTTTTATTCACTTGTGTTTACTTTCTTAGAAGATTGTAGTGCGGAATGTCAAATCATTAGGGACGGTTTGGCTGCCCTGAGCCGTGTGTGAATTTCTCACACAGTCGCCGCCGCAGCCAAACTTGTTTGGTTTTTGTAAGTGTGCGCAGTGTGCACACTTACAACAACGTTTGGCAACTTGTGGTTGCTAGGCGTGTTTTTTTTTTCCCTCTCATCCGCTCGCCGGTAGACCCACGGTAGACCCACACCTCCAAATCTTCAAGGGTTCCGACTTCCTCAAAAACTCTGATTCTTCACTCTTGAATACATTCAAATCAAAGACTTACTCAACAAAAAAAAAAAAATCATCATTCTATCCAACAAGAAACATCGAAAGAAAATTCAAACAACACAAAATCAAAATCAAAGCAATAAAAAAATTTTCTTTTATATAATATTGTTATATAAGAATATTCTTTCATATAATATTGTTATATTTGTACTAATATCTTATTTAATGATTCAAAAGGTTTATCATTTTTATTTACCTTCAATCAAGAATCACGTATGTGTAAGTAAAAGTAACATGTATGTATGTATAAAAATAAATGTGCCAGAGGCTAGAGGCTAGAAGTCAGAATACAGGAGTGAAATGAAGTCGTCATGGGATGGCCATCCCAATCTTCATACGAAGCCAGGTGGCCCGAAGTGTGGGGGCCAACGCGAGGTATATCTCGGCATCCTCGTTGTTGTGAAGCAACTCGATTGCTTCGAAGAGCTTATCCCCAGGGAGAGTGTGTTCATCCCGCTATAACCGTTCTACAGCACAGACGCGGGATGATTTTGTCGTCATCCCCGCTCCAATGGAGCTCTTGAGATACGAAGCCAGGTGGCCCGAAGTGTGGGGGCCAACGCAAGGTATATCTCGGCATCCTTGTTGTTGTGAAGCAACTCGATTTCTTCGAAGAGCTTATCCCCAGGGAGAGTGTGTTCATCTCGCTATAACCGTTCTACAGCACAGAGGCGGGATGATTTTGTCGTCATCCCCGCTCCAATGGAGCTCTTGATCTGGTTAAGGCAATCAAGGAAGTAGTCGGGCCCGACGTTCTTGCGTTTAGAAGAGGTGCGTTGAGGAGTGGGCGTTTGCATAGCAGTCGCGGGTGAGGGGGGCTCGTTGTTGCTCCCACAGCCTACATGTAGTGAATCCACGAGTTGTTTGAACACCACGGGGGAAGGACAGTTGGAATCAGCAAGGACAGTAGAAGGGGCAACCAAGGGTGAAACAACCGCGACACCATCACCAAAGTCGGCGTGGTCACCCGTCGCGGTTTGGCCATTGACAAGGTGAGAGATAGCATCAAATACTTCCCGGCGGTGCTCTTATTGGTTGAGAGCTGCGCCCAAGTGTTGATGGGAAGTGTACTGGTATTTAAATCTGCGCCCCATCCAGCCCCTGAAAGATTACGCAGGTGTTTCACCTGCTGATATTGTTTTTTAAGCTAAAAAAACCAAAAAACCAAATCAGTACGCGGTGATATATGAAAAGTGGGAAAAAATGAAGCAAAAAAAATACCAATGTAAGAAATGGAATAAGAAAACAATCCATACCACATTATAACAAGAACGACACGCGGCACCGTCTTTAGATTTAGAACCGCTCGCGGTTTCAGAGCCCTCGAGGGCGCGGGAGCAAGCTGACCAAGCAGATGTCTTGAATCCGTTCATGGTAGAAGGATTCAAGGCATGCTGGTCCATGAGTGTTGCTATGAGCAGACCGTTTTCCGTGTCGCTCCAGTGGCACGTAAGTTTTAGATGGTTCACAGATAATTGTGTGTCTGGAACCAATTGAGAAAAATCCAACTGAGTGGTCTGAGTCAGCTGGGACTCCGTTGCAGGAGTACTTGTTGCAGAAGCACCGGCGGCTCGAGCGTTTTGGCTTTGGACATGGTAGGCAGAAAGCTGCAAGTCCGGAAGCGTAGATGGGAAATCGGAATGACTCCCGGCTTGAGATTTCAAGTGGGGAGTAACGGGAGTAGGATGTGCGGCCGCCATAAGTCGTAAGACTTGTTGGGAAACCAACTGCGAGGGCATGATGGAGCTTTGAGAGTCCATCACGCCCCCCCCAATTCCAGCGGATTCCATCGTGTCCGTCCAATCTGCTTGCACAAACATCAAACACACACTTGTTTGTTACAGCAGTTACGGCGACATGATATATGGGGGGATAGGATGCATAGAGGAGGTGGAGGTAGATTTTAGGGAGAGACTTACCTGGTCTTGAATGGTTGGGAAGAACCAATAATTGAGCTATTATTAATTCCAATGTCCGGGAAAGAAATCTGCTTGCAAAAAAAAAAAAATTAATTACGATGTGTTACAGAGATATGATAGAGGGGAGGGGTAGGTACATTTTAGACATGCGTAGAGGAGGTGGGGGTAGATGTTAGGGGGAGACAGACCTTGTTTGATATGGTTGGGAACCAAAATTAGAGAAAAAAATATTGAGGTGATGAGAGGAAAAAAAATGGTACTCCGATGCCGGCTAGGTGGATTGACCGGCCCCGGCTGCATCGGAGAAGTGTGTCAATATCAATCCGCCTATTTGGGGGATTGATATCAACACACTTTTTGGGTGAGCTGTGTGTGTCTGGATATACAAAATATCCGACATACACAGCTCACCAAACCCACACTTTTTTTTTTGTATGTGTATCTC
The DNA here is from genome assembly GCA_000785685.1 of Uromyces viciae-fabae. Taxonomy (NCBI): domain Eukaryota; kingdom Fungi; phylum Basidiomycota; class Pucciniomycetes; order Pucciniales; family Pucciniaceae; genus Uromyces; species Uromyces viciae-fabae. Next base: position 8,142 of record JNCO01007494.1, on the reverse strand, counting down.
ACCTGTGCACAAAACTGTGCACAGGTTTGGTGGGCGGCGGAGATATAGTTACAGATATTCTCCGAAGCCGAATGGTCCCTTTTTTTTTATTTTTTTTATTTTTTTTTAAGTGCAGTTTGATTTGACATTTCACACTATAGTATATATCAACTAGTAAGTACAAAAAAAAATGGCATCACGACCTATAAAAAGTAAATCGGATGTGTATCTCACCTGTGCACAAAACTGTGCACAGGTTTGGTGGGCGGCGGAGATATAGTTACAGATATTCTCCGAAGCCGAATGGTCCCTTTTTTTTTATTTTTTTTATTTTTTTTTAAGTGCAGTTTGATTTGACATTGCACACTATAGTATATATCAACTAGTAAGTACAAAAAAAAATGGCATCACGACCTATAAAAAGTAAATCTGGGTATTGGAAAGTGTCTTTGACATACAATATTTTGATTAAGCTATACAGAGAGAAAGCAAAACAAAGAGAAAAGAAAGAAAAAATGAAAGAAGCGGAAAAGAGAGGCCTAAGATTAGGTGTTCCAACATTGACATTTGCGATCATGCATCATTTGTGCCTTGGTTGGACAAAACTCTGACCACAGAGGATGAGCAAATTTACTATCTAATCGGTTTACAGTATTCCCAGTCTGGGATCGTTCTTGAGATACACATAAACAGCATATTGAGGGGGATTCTGAGTTGATTGTACATGATTTAGAATCATGATTTCCATCACATTTGTTACAACAAGGATTATTTTTACACCAGTCAGCTGTGTGGCCCGTTCTCCAACACTTGAAGTGTTGTTTTTCCACTATATTTTGCTTTCATCCTCATTTTCCTTCTGTACACATAAACAGCATATTGAGGGGGATTCTGAGTTGATTGTACATGATTTAGAATCATGATTTCCATCACATTTGCACCTTTTTGCGCCATCTGGTGAACTGTTCTTTTGCCAATTTTGCCTTCTTCTCAGTGTTGTACTCTTGAGCATCCCGAGTCTGGTTCTTCTGGATTTCCCGGCATTTTCCTTGGAGCCAGCGTTGAACAATGGTGGGAGCTTGGGATGCCATGTCATCATCAATGCGAGTTGACCACCGGATCCACTCCACAGATTTCCTAGCCATCACCTCCACAACCGCCGAATTCCAAGCTGAGTCTTCTCCTTGTTGTTTTTCCACTTTATTTTTCTTTCATCCTCATTTTCCTTCTTGAATATTTTCTATTTTTATTTATTTTTATATATTTTAATAATAAATAAAATAGTAGTTTTTATCAAAAACATAACTTGGTAGTCTTATGTTTTTGATTATTCCTCCAATTTTAATCTTGGTAGTCATTATCATTGGGGGTTTATTTAGTAATCTAATGTAATTCATGGTAGTTAGTTATATTAGTTCTTTTAGTCCTCTTTATTCATAACATTGTTATTTATATTGAGATGAATTTTATAGTCACTTTAGTCTAAATACATGGTAGTTGTTTATTCTAATTTTATAGTCACTTTAGTCTAAATACATGGTAGTTGTTTATTCTAATTTTATAGTCACTTTAGTCTAAATACATGGTAGTTGTTTATTCTAATTTTATAGTCACTTTAGTCTAAATACATGGTAGTTGTTTATTCTAATTTTATAGTCACTTTAGTCTAAATACATGGTAGTTGTTTATTCTAATTTTATAGTCACTTTAGTCTAAATACATGGTAGTTGTTTATTCTAATTTTATAGTCACTTTAGTCTAAATACATGGTAGTTGTTTAGGTTAATTTTATTTAGTCCTGATTCCTTGTTGTGTCTCAGATGAACCATATTTAGTCCTGTCTCCATTATTAGTGTTACAGAATATTTCTTTATTATTATTTTTCATTATTATTATTTTTCATTATTAATATTTATTTATTATTATTTTTATTATTATTATTTTTTTTATTATTATTTTTCATTATTATGTTTGTAGACATGTCACATCTGTGTGACATGTCATTCTTCTTTTTCTCATTTTTTCTCACTTGAAATAAATCATCGAGTTAGAGTCTTTTTATTCATTAAAACATCAGCTCCCAGTTTTCACACTCCTTGTTCAAAACCTTCTTCTTCATTCTTAATTTATCATCTCAAGGAATCTATCTGCTTAAAAACAACATGAAGCACTGAGGTATTGATCGGGAATAGTGAGCACCATGATATCTTAAGTTTTGTAGAAAAAGTCCAGATTGTTCAATTTTTTGAGCTATTTCTTTATCAAGAAACTGTACTACAAATGATCCATGTTTCTTCCCCTTCTTTATTGGATCATTCAGCCATTGGGCTGATTGGATGAGGCTAGGGTTGATCTGATTCTGGGTACCTAATATATGTAAATGATCTGGGTTGGTTGGCTGAAAATCTTTAGGGATAGCGTGTAACAGTACTGGGAATCTAGATGGGAATGTTTTGAGCTCTGGACATAGCAAGTGAGTCCATTGATGTTTATTGGAGAGAAGCCAGCGAGATTGAGATCTAGCGGAAGTGTAAATCCTGAGTTCTTTGGAAGGGAGTATGGCTATCCCGGCAACTTCAATGGGTCCGGATTCAGTTGCTGCATTGATTGATTGAAGTGTGGCATTAATCTTGGCTGTGAGTACGGTAGCTGGAATATTTTCTAAACCTGAGAAACCTGGAGGAGTGCGAATGACCATACTTGCAGCCTTGAATTCATTTATTTCTTTAGTAGATGGCACATATTGCAGGATTTGATCTTTATGAGGAGTCTCCTTAGTAATTGAGGTCATTTTACCAGTTGCAACAGAAGCCCATGTTTTAGACGGGGTTGGCAATGGCAACGGTCGACGTTCCAAACGGTCAAGTCAATCAGATATTTTTTCTAGGTGGTTGTTCTCCTTGCTGAGTGATTCATGAACTCTTTCAAGAAGTTCAAGCATTGACTGGATTTGACTTCTCTCTAAGGTATTACAGGGGCTTTTGGGTGACAGGGTGTACTTCAGAAATCTACTTAAGTCGCTGAGTTGTTCAAGTGGCGATTGAGGGGCGAGGTCATGCAGGCTTATTCCGGTAGAAAGGGGGGGGGGGGGGGGTTGCATGAGTGAATTTTAGTTCGCTGTGGATTGATGGGATGACTTAGTGGTTCGGGATAAGATTTCTGAAGATTTTTGAAACCTTAGAACTCGAAATAAAAAAAATAAAAAATAAAAAATAAAAAATGGACTGGCCCTGGTGTGTACATACTTCAAAAAACCAACCCCCCCGTGATTTAAATTTAAACTTGAACGATAATCAATAAACCTAATATACCACTACTTTCAAACTATCATTCAATTTACCTCAATCTCCATCAATCTTCATCTCATCACTCTATTACAAACCATCACCACTAAGAATGTCGAGGAATCGACTTCCGACTTTACAAGAAGTTCTGGCCCGTCAAACCAGCCCTCCAGTCGATCTGTCAGTCATTTTATTTTGCTTCGTCCCAAATAACTGTACTTATCCCTCTCACTCACCTGCAAATCTGATAGGTATTGCTTCTACCTCTATCTTCAACGAGAACGGGCCGAGGATCCCCTGGACTTTTGGCTCGATGCTCAACAGCACGAGAATCTGTGTCGTGCTTACTTTAAAGACCTTCGACGCAGTGCAATAGACCTTAGACACGAATGGCCCACTTACTATCAACGAGCTCGCACCAGAGGCAGCGTTTACAATCCTAGTCTGTCGAACTCTGAACATCACCTCGAATCTTATTTTCGATTGTTGCTGATATACATTGGTGATTTTCCTGTACACGCATAGTCAACCGAATCTCCAGAGACAGTCGCCTCATGAATGGTCCATCTGAGGTTCTGGAGAAACCTCGTAAGCACTGAGTTTGTTGTATACTTCATTAGCTCACTATAGCAGCAAGTTGATCGGAATCTTCGAAATTATTCTCTCCGCAGCCCGGCCTCACTCAACTGACAGCTCTCGTCTCTCTCATCAAGATGGATCTAGTCCAATGCTACCAAGCGTCTCTCCAGCCCTTCGTGCTCTCTTCCCTCACGACAGTCCTCTAAATCAAGTTGATGAAAGCCAACCCCGAATACTCAGACCAACTAGCTGCAGGGCCGGTCGTACTCCAACCCAACCCGTCATTCGTCAGTCCATTTGCCTTGTGGTGTTGAACATACTGAAATTAAGCAACTCAACCATGATTATTTATATGGTATATTTAGCACGTTCATCAGCAATCACAAGAACTGATTTGATCGCATCCGCCGAAAGAATCTACTATCGCTATCTCCTAAGCGGAGCTGAGAAAGAAATCTACTTTCCTTCAAACCTTCGAATTCAGAACTTTCCCATCAACAGTGGTAGTCTTCCCCATGTCGGTAGTGCCTATTATGAAGATGAGGATAGCTTTCTGGCTATGATACCCGACCTATTTGTGGGTCAGAAAGAATACATTTTCCGAAGGTAGGTGTCTTCATCCTGGCCGCATTCAAATCTTTTTGCCATTGTTTTTTTGTTATTTTTTTTTGATTTATTAACTTTCAATGCAATCTCGATTGAAATATTAGCATGGAACGCGACACATATCCTCGATTCCTGCGCTCCAAAGCGTTTGGAAATTTGACCCCCCTAAGTAGTTTGCTTCGATTGTGTGTAGGAATAGTGGCGATTTGGGTTGGGCTATCAGCTGCACTGTCATTAATATTTCTGGATATTAATCCTCACGCCCTTCGATTATGGGTGAGTAGTTTTGTAAGCGCTTATCAGCTGTATTTACCACCCATTCATTTCATACTCATTCATCACCCAAAGTCTGTGATACCTTTGACAATTGGAGCGATTGGGGTTGTTGGACACTTGTACGACTTGGATCCAGTTTTGATGCTTTTTAATAGATCTGAAACAACTTCCTTTAGAACATTGCCGGTGAAAGAAAAGTATGTTCAGAAATTGTTAAGAGGTAAGCCCCAATTAAGGATTACTCTTTGACCTCATGGAATTAAAACAAGTCGTGTATCGTATCTCTGATTTATTATTATTATTATTATTATGGCAGGTCGCGCCATGTGGGTTGTCTTATTAAGCTCAGCAGTGGTCACGGTTGTCACTTGCATCTTAGTTTTTGTTCCTGGACACCGACTTTAGCGATCATCATGCTCACCTTAGCACAAGTCGCCAAGTTACCCCTTAATTGTGTCTGACACTATCCAGAAGGAGTATTTAACATTTTTGCTTCTTCTTTAGTTTTCCCTACCAAAGATAATTTGTTTATCCAAAGTTCCATGTAAAACTTCTCAGTGTATCATAATGGACAACATATACCCACTCCACTTGCATAAATATCATTACAAATCTATTCTTATTTCATCATCTCTTTCTTTTTATCTTTACTCTCTAAAAGCGTATTTCTGAATGTATTCACTTTTGACACTTTTGTGACTTGGTTTATTTTGGGGTTGTGCCCGCTTTTGTTTTCAATTTTGGGACTTTGATCATCTTCTGCTACATAAATCTCTAATCATTTAATTCTAAATAATTTTTACCTTTCATTAGCTTTATTGTCACAGTATTAATGACTTCTGACTCTGATTCATGGAAAGTATTCATTTTGTTTCTTAAAAACAGAAAAACCTTCAACTTCAGTCGATGTGCAGGAGCCCTGTGATCGCCAAATTTTATTGTGTTTGACCTATCCTCTGACCTGGAATATTCCCTAACTTGTTCAACTCCTGCGAGGTGGCATTTGTCCATCAACAGTCTTTAAAGCTACATCGGCCATATCGGAGGGAACGAGGTGGCAGCTACAGAGCAGTTGGGCGTTGGTTGGAGATCACATTCACAGTACACTTGACTCGCTCCATTGCCTAGGAGGTGCCTAGCCACATTGAAGAATTTCGCGTTATACAAAAGATTGAGAAACTAACTAGGAGACCCTCGAATGCATACTAGAACCTACGGTAACCTGGGCCCTGAAGGGTCTCACTAGTTGCTGCTGGCGGGTCACCCACTTTAAGCCACACGCGATTATGACAGGTGATGAATACATCTTTATTACCTTGGCGAAATCTCCTCACTAATGTACCTTGGCGAAATCTCCTCACGGATGTCAACGGTTTGGTTCCCTACAAATACATCGGTCGACTTTAGATAATCGGGTACATCACCAAGTCCTTTGCCCATCGTTTCTCCAAGTACTACCAGTTGTATATCCCCTTAGCAAATCAACGTGCCCAAAACACTAGCTTCTTGATCACCTGTTCTCTATTTGAAATATGTATTTTTCAATGTTAAATTTATCATCAGCATTGCTACTATTCTGGTTGACTTCTACTGGTACCATTTTGGCATTAAATTCCAAGGGTTTGACACACGCAAGACGGCTTCAGGGAGATACAAAGAATTACAAGCAAAGGACGGTTACTGTGAAGAATAACGACATTGAGGTTACCTTCACGTTCGATAACTTGGAAGAACAGAGAAGCACCAATGTGAAAATCAAGCTTGACAAATTCAACCTCAAAGGAGAGTATGCTTATCATAGTAAGTAACGCACAACTCGACTTGTTTATCAATGTTTATCAGGTCATTGCTTTGAAACAATTGACTCATATTTTGTAAACGTACAAAAGTTCATGAATTTTCAGCTTCGACTCCTTATTGTGAGAAAGCTGGAAAACATTGGAACCCTACTGATTCCAGTTTGCACGGAAAATGTACTCGTGATGCTCCTGGTCGTTGTGAATCAGGTGTTAGTATTTTTAATTATTTGCCTACATTTCCTATGAGATTTAGTTTTTATTTCTCATCCTTTTTCAAAATTATCACTAAAGGATTTATCTGGAAAACATGGGAAACTCTCGAATAATCTTATCCATGGTTCGCCTCGGCTCAATTATAATGATCCAAGCGTAAAATGGTCCTATTCTCAGCGCGGCTTTTTGGGCAAATCAATTGTCATTCATGATCCACAAAATAACAGAATCGCCTGTGGTATGTGGTCATCCTTATTCCAATCACCTTGACTTGATCCGACAGCTGAGGTTTCCCACCCTCTTTTTTATTTTCTTTTAAAAATAAAGCTCCGATTCAATAAAGCCATTCATAATAAGATCCATTCTGAATATGCCAAAGATTACCTTTCTTCAACTAGCCAACTTTTTTTCTTCAAGAATTGAGGTCAACTTGCACATAGAAACCTATCCTGGTCAAATTGTCTAAAGATACTTGTCTAATGTATGGTATTTCTCTCGCTGAATGCGCTTTCAAATACTTTTTTTGAAGTTGACCCTCAGGACATCCTCAAACCAAAACTACCCTTCCAAATGTCTTCCAACGTCCTTTTCAGGTCACAATTTCATAAAATTATACATAAACATTTTTTGTTATCTCATTTGTTGGGTCGCTTGTCTGATATTGTTTGATACATGTATATTTTATTCATAACACGCAATTAACATTTCCACGGTAAATTCCTGATGCGTTAAAGTTTGCGACGTCAACTTCCCAATTGATCTTATAAGCTTGTGTAGCATAAAGACGAGGGTAGATCAACCACAGATTCACAAGTTCCACCACAGAAGAGGAATTGGCCAACTCTATAGTGACGATTAATCGGTCGTGTATCTATTTTCCGATATCCCAAAGTCTAGATTTTACCTCCGTTTTTCAATACTAAATGTAGGCATTAGACAAACCACAGGTTACAAAGAAAATCCTCCAGACTCAATACAAGCTAGGGGATGGACACTGATGAAACGGGGATTAAATCAGAGGAATATCAAAATAGGAGAGATTGAGCACACAATGACTATCCCAACAAAAAGCAAAATCATATATCAAAAAGAATAAGGACAAAATTTGAAAATTTCGGACATGTTATTTTTGATCAGTTGCTGCTATTTATCAATTTGATTTTGAATTTTTACAATTCAAGTTTTGAATTTCATATCTATGCAGTTCATTCCATTCGTCATCATTTAGATCATTTGATTTGAGACGCTTTGTCATAGATGAGAACGTCCGTTGACTGTAAAAATACGTGTTCTTCAAATCCAGGATGTTGAACCCATCGCTATTACTCCATGGCAGAAAATCCTTGGACTGAAACTTTTCCAAGTGAGTTGCATAGAGCTGAGTATGCATCCCATTGATATGATTT